>CAIGRS010196323.1:0-11478 GCA_903798395.1 Fraxinus floribunda | reverse complement strand
AATATTCAAACGAGACATTCGTAAGCATTTTAGGTTCCTTTTAATTTTTAGATTATCCACCCGTACTTTTTAGGTATTTTATTTTATTTTATTTCTTTTTCTTTTAAAGTAGACGGGTCGGTGCGAGCGGATTTATTCGATTTTCTTGGGTTAACACATAACCCGACCCGACCCGACCCGACCCGACACAACCCGTCTATATAGCCAACCCACCTAACCCGCGTAAAAAAAAAAAAAAAAAAAAAAAAATCGACTCAAATCGGTCCGGTTGGTTTGAGTTGAACGATTTTGACGGGTTCGGTTGAATTTTTCCTACCCCTAAACAAGATGCAAGGATTTTGTTTCAATCTTGTCCAGTTGTGGTGGGCCTGCATTCTCCTCCAATATCGGTAAGTAAGCAAATTATTTGTTTCAACTTGACGTCTATGGCATAATGCTGTTGATGGAAAATAATGTGGAGTTGTTTAATCAATGGTATTTTTGATAAAGTAATTATTAAAGTGAGAATGTAATTGTCTTTTCAATTTTCATAAAATAAATGTAGTCTGTCATCATATGACCAGATTTTTTTTGAACTTTGCTTCTGAGCCTGAACACATCGCCCCCTCCGATAGGGAGGCGACACAAAATTGTCTTCTTCTGCTACATGTTTTTGCTATGTGTAGTGGCGAGATATTTGTCAGGTAAGGGTTTTGAATTTTTTTTTTTTTTTGTCCAGTTAATGCTTTTTGCTTTTTTTATAAAAAAAATCTATGAATATACATGCACCATGCGATTTCTTAACTTCCTATGTGAAGACCTCAAATTTGAGCCTCATGCTTTTAAAGTTGAGATATAATCTTATAAGGGGCGTGTTAGGCAGAGATTAAAATCGTATTAAAATTGAAAAACTAGCAATTATCGTTGACTTTTATTAGACGAGTGGAACTCTCAATTTTAATTGGATTTTAAGCATGCTCAAGAATTTTTTTATTTATTTTTTACCCAAACCCTATAAGCCTAATTCAATCATTTGCCTTCCCTTATCTTTAATTTACTAATTCTAGAGGGAGAAGAAAGAACTCATCAACAACAAAAGAAAAAAGTGAACATGAAGTATTTGACCATCTTTATTATATTTGGATACCACTTCAAATGATAAAAATCATAAAAACAAAGAAATGGGAAAAGGCAACAAGAAACTTAAGTTTGGAGAAATTGTTTTGGCTATAATAATATAAGGTAAGACAAGAAGTTTTTATTTGAAGAATTACTTTAGTTATATACTTTTTGTCTGTTAAGATTATTAGTTTATATGGAAATTGTTGTTTCAATTATGTTTTTGGAACCTGATTTTCAGTTTTTTTTCTTCTTTTTTTTAAAATTTTATTTGAAGAATTACTTTAGTTATATACTTTCTGTCTGTTAAGATTAGTAGTTTCCTTCCTATCTTCATAAATACAAATGGTGATTATATTTTTTTGCTTTCAGTCAACCACAACAGAAGGAAAGTGGGGAAAAGAAATTAGTTACTTTGCTGCTTACTTAATTGGGGGCATTTCCTGATGAATTGATGCTTATGTGAAATTTTACTTCTATAGTGGAAACAAGTCTTTGGGTCTATTATAGTGAACATTGGGAATTTGAACCAACTTGCAATTTGGAATTTTACTTGTAGTTTTATGTTTTATTGATGCAGTTTGAAAGGGAATTAACGAAACAAATTTGGTTCCCAGACAATATTAGTTCTGTGTGTTATGAAAAAGTTTTTACCATATTAGAGCATGTGGTAAAAAAATATTTTTCAAATTTATTTTTTAACATGAGAAATTAAATTTGTGTGAATTAATTTACGAAGACAATTTAGAATGTTAAATCAATGGATTTAGGTTGATGCAGAATACGGTAGTATTTTTGTTTCAAGGGAGTAAATAATAAAGTATGTTCCACACCATTTTCAGATGCAATGTTTTCTTCCCTTGGAGTTATTTGGTAGATTGAAAGCGTAAAAAATTATTGATATAGAATATGTTCCATCTAATATTGAAATAATGTGTTCTTGTATAAAACGTGTACTTTTCGAGGCATAGAGTAAGCTAAATTAGATAAATTCTAGCACTAAACATTAAGAGTGGAAGAACTAATGTCGTTAAAATTGATTCTTTTTTTTATTCAATCTTACTCAATTATTTGTGCAATAAAGTCGTAATTATTTGTTCAAAAAGAAAGTTAAGCCCTTGTTTGAGTCACATTATTTTTTCATTCTCATTCTTATACTCATTTTAACTATACATTCTTCAATAAAATAATATTTTACATCACGTCAATAACTTTCCTTGTTTTTCAATAACATATTCTTCATCACGTCAAACAAAAAAATGCATTCTTGTAGGAATAATGTGTCTCAAACAGGGGCTAAATTCATACTCTTGAAATTTTTTTTTTTTTTTTCATGTTAAAGAACATTTAATAGTTTTGTAGCCTCACGTCGTCTCTTTGTAGTTGAGTTTGCATTTTACATTTAATCATTTTACAATTACCAAAACAGCTTCGATCAAATTTTTTTTTTTTGCTGCTTAGGTGTATAGGTTCGATTCTATTATTTAGCTCATGGAATTGGAGATTGTAGTGACGAGATCTCTTCCGGGTAAAGGTTTCAAAATACATTTTTTTTCAATTGATTATTCATTGGTTTTCTGGAAGAGTTTTCGATTTCTTTCATTCAGCCTTCTTTTTCTCTTCATCTATTTTAAATTTTATTTATTTTCTTCTTCCATTCATCCTCTTAGGTTCATTGTTAGCTTCAATCACATTACGTCTAAAGTCCGATTTCTTATATTCTTGTTAATTAGTGTACAATCTTATCTTCTATTTCTTTATTTCGTAGTCAATTCTCATGTGTTAAAATTTTTAACTTTATTTCTTTTATAGAAAATTTATCAGGCAGGTTATTTATATAATTTTCGTTTTGTTAATTCATTTCTTTTTGTTCTTAATTTTTTGCATGTTTATTCTTCCCTAATATATATATATTTTTTTTAATCTCAACCTCATTTCTTATGTAGTCTTTTCTAGAGATGGTAATGGAGCGGGTTCCCCCGCCCCACCCCACCACTCCCTCACCCCGTCCTGCCTTGCGCCCTGCCCCACCTTAGACGGGGTGAGGTGGGTTCGGGGCGCGGGCTTACCCCATTTCCTACCCCGTTTATTTTATTTTTTTAAAAAAATTTCCAGTTAACTATTTTTTTTTTAAATTTGTAATTAATTATTATTTTTTATTCTTCAAGGGGCGGGTTCGACGCACTTCGACGAGAGGAACCTCCGCCCCGCCCTACCAACCCGTCGAGGCGAGAACAGCGCCGGAGCGAGACGGGGCGAGTTTTTTTGCCATCACTAATCTTTTCTTTTTACAATATATTATTTTATACTTGTAATTTCTTTTACATTTTGACAACATTCATTTGACATTCAAAATTCTCTATTAATGATGTTTCCTCTTTTTTTCCCCTTTGTTAATGATGTTTCCTTTTTTGCTTTAAGTCTTCGTTTCTTAATGTAACTACTGCATTGATTTCTTAGTTTTAATCTTTGTATCTGTCTAATTAAATTATTCGTTTTTCTTAACTATCTTTCTTTTACTCTACTTTTGGCTGAAGAGTGAGATTCTTTTCAGATAATTGTGGTTTTGATGAAACTTTTTTCAAACAATTGGTTTTTGGTAAAGTTCTCATGTACGTGGGTTGTATATTTTAGAAGATGCACTTTATGTTTTGTTAGTTATAAATTGTTTAAATATTGTGGAGATTTGAACATATCTTTCACTATTTTGTGTATCAATTGTTCAATTGTAAAGTTTATATTTGGTGTGCGTATGATCAAGCATATGTGCTAATGATTCTCTTAAATTCTTTTGTAGTTTCTTGGAAACATGTGCTCATGAAAGCCTCATTTGTTTAACACTGAAAATATCTCTGGATGTACAATTGAGTCACAAAATACATTAATTCGTCAGCAACAAAATCAAAGACGAAGAGATCGGCGAAATCAAGCTTGAATTGGGTCCATTGATTAACGCAAAAGGATAACTGAGTCTATGTTATCTAAAAATAATAATTTCCATTTTGCGCATATGCATGAATCTACAACACATTATGTTTCTAAGGCTTCTATTTCGAACAACGAATCACCTAATATTTTTAATCCTGAATTACAGGGAACTTTTGCCCTATTTAATGTACCAAGTGTTGCATATGTATTACTAACATGCATTTATTGTAAACATTGTGATGCACAAAAAAATTATAGAGTAAAAGTTTTTGTTGCTCTGATGGAAGAGTTAAATCTGATTCACCAATTGAACTATAAAACTTGTTTACTTCTAAAGAACCTACATATTTGGAATTCAAAAAAAATTGCAAGAAAATATAATAATCATTTTACATTCACTTCATTTGGTGTAAAGTACGATAAAGCACTCTTTAAAACATACAAAGGTATTTACACATTCAGAGTTCAAGGACAAGTACATCATTATGTAAATGAACTTATGCCACAAAATAATACGCCTTCTTATATGCAGCTATTAAGTACGATAAATAACTGTTTAAATTGTATAGAGGTATTTACACATTTAAGGTTTATGGTCAAGTATATCATTATGTAAATCAACTTATGTTAGAGAATAGTACACCTTGTTATATGTAGTTGTATTTTTACGATACAGATGAACTTGAAAATCGTATGCAAATTTCAGAGAACTACTTTGATTAGTTTAATTGAAATCCTGAAAGTAAATTCATATA
Source organism: Fraxinus floribunda (assembly GCA_903798395.1). Lineage (NCBI taxonomy): Eukaryota > Viridiplantae > Streptophyta > Magnoliopsida > Lamiales > Oleaceae > Fraxinus > Fraxinus floribunda. Next base: position 6,697 of record CAIGRS010196323.1, on the reverse strand, counting down.
GTAGATTCTTTAGATTTTTAAGTCACATGACTAATTTTGGACAATTTCGTTCTAGCCAGTTTCTGCTTCAATTTTGAGTGTTCTAAGTTCAATTTTTGCTAAAAATCCACCACCAACGTGGCTCTGATACCAATTGTAACTAAAATTGATCCTTTGATTCGTGGAATCCGAGCTCAGTTCAACTTACCAATATCAAACCACAATCAATTGACTTCAACCCACAACTACTCTACTTACTTTAGTTGTCACTTCTAATATACCCGCAAGGAACACAAGTATGGTGGTGTTTGCAAAAGACCACAAAGACAGAGAGAAGGCAAAGGCACGAAGAAGGAGAAGGGAAGTAGCCACGGTTTCTCTCTAATATATTCACAAAGCACACACTCATTTCCAACACTATGAAAGTGGGTATATATATGTGTGTGTGTGTGTGTGTGTAGGTTACCAAGATTTGGGCCAACATTATCCAACAAATGGGTCAACACTAAGATAAATGCGCCAACACATTAAAAGGATCATCCAAGAGTTATAGTGGTCATGAGCAACATTAACTAATTAAGTTGCTTCCAATGGCCGAGTTGTTTTCGAGTTGAGCCTATAAATTAATTGTGTTAATAGTTATTTCAGTCATCGGTCGAGGCCTATGAAATATAGTCCAAACTGTTTAACATCATTGTTCGAGATTTATTGAATATCAAAACCCAACACAAAGGATATTAAGACGAGTCTTATTTTAGTGTGTCATAGTTTTATAGGTAGGAAACAAGCAGATCGGGAGCCCAAAAATACATTGTAATACTCCTATTCAATATGATATAATTTTGCGGTGAAATCAAGTGCTGGTAGCTTTCACATTGAGAATGTATCACCTTAAATAATGTGTTTTCCCTTGTTTTTTCTTCTTCGCGTTATTAATTGTTTCCATAACACCTTCATAGGATTATGCTAAATTGTTACATAGCCTTTAAAATGATCTTAGGTTGGAATTAATCGTGACATAAATTTATATTAGGTTAGGATTATGAAGGGTGAAATGTACTTGTTTCTGGTTATTTATAATTAGAGTGTCATCATCAAATGATTGAAATGGTATTATCAATGTTAATGTTGGAGAAGCTGATAGGTTAGGCTATAAGTCAACAATGGGACTGTATTGGAGGGTACAAGTTGATAGATATGTTACATGTTACTCAACTCATGTGGTGTGATAATCTACCCGCAGCACTATTTGCCTGTTTGACAGTGTTTTTACGTACTTATAAGTTGTGCGTCCTACGGAATGTGTGGTTAATAAGTTGATAGTAAGTTGTGGATCTTATAATTTAAGCTTTGCCAAACATGCTCATTTTTGGTGCAAAAATTCGCACGTTTTCGGGATGTGACGCCTCTCTTACGAATTGTTCCTTGGTGAGTTTTTCATCTTCATGTGACGCAAACTCACCAAGGCTTGTGAAATCCTCGAGCTATTTGTCGGGGAATTCTATATGCAATCTCAAGACAAGACGGGGAGAATATCGTTTTCAAGACAACGTATTCATTACAAAGATATCACAAATCAATGCCATCCGTATTTGAAAACGAAAAAACTGCAAACAGCCTTCAAAAAGTTAATGCAAACCTTAACAAACAGTAGAGTTATATAAAAAGAAATCACACAAATCTGTTAAATGGCTTTCTCCCAACTGTAGCAGGCATAGAAACAGTTGAATCCACACTCAAGTCTCCTATAGAATACAAAGGCTGGTGATTTTCCAATGTCCTTTGAGAAGTAGAATCTTTGTTTGATCCTTTATTCCACTTGAAATGCCCGAAATATGGAGTCATGGGAAATAAAAACCCCCTTTTTGAATCATTACCTGGAGTTCGTAGAATTCTCTCCTTCGGATTGCTGTTGGCCCTCACTTTGGCTTTAGCTGAGACAGTATGTGCCATGTAACTTGGAACAGAGAACGGAGGGCAACTCGTGAGACTGTCATCATCTTTCAATGGAACATCATAAGGCGAATTAGCGGCACTTGCTCTCTGCTTTGAATATTTCATACGAATTGAGCTGTTCGGTGCAAGTAGAGGTGTCCTAGTCGGAGTATGCATTTGTTTGGTTCTAACAGGGATTGTAGATTTTGATGACTTTGGTGTAAGAGTTTCATGACCATCAAAACCGAAATTGTTGTGCTTATAGATGCCTGCGTGAAGTAGTGGGCTTGGCTTGTGTTCTGAAATTGGCCTTGGAGGAGTTAGAGTAATATTTTTCGCTGCAACTTGGCCATCGGAAATTATAGGCAGCTGACGTTCTAACCAGTTCCACCACCAGGGTGATCCACTGGATCGGAATTCCAGAGCTGTTTGAGTCGATTTGGGATTTGCTTTCCATAACTGATATCAGAGGAAGAGTCAAAAATGAATTTCAATATACTGTTAATTAGTTCCTAATTCGGCTAAAGAAAAGGAAGTGTTCCCATTGTACCTGGTGAGAATATGCATAGGCCATGCTTCTCTCTCTCTTAATGACTGCCTCCACCTTTTTCTGCATCCTCGCTTCTATTTCCTCTTTAGTTAGCAAGCTATCATCCCAATCTTCGTTCTGACCAGCCTCCGTCTAAAATAATAGCGTCCATTTAAGGTGGAAAGAAGAGTAGATCAATTTATTAGCCAAAACAACTATGACTCAAAGGCACGCAGTCATGATTAATTGTAACTCACCTGTTGGTTCTGGGACCATTTGCTCAGGGTACTCTCAACATCATTCCTGTAAGCTTGGTGTTTAAGTGCAGTGTTTTCTAGCATTTGAATCCTTCGTGATTGAATTTGTGTTTGAACCCTAACCAAGAGTTGCATTTGTTTCATCGCATTCATTGTTTGTCGCTTCACGTTTTGGCCTCTGACCACTCCTTGAAGCCTCACTAACACCCTCAAAGCTCTGAAACTCCTCCTTTCCTACAGTGTGAAAATCCCAAAGCTCAAATGAACTCCACGAGTCATTTACGTAGTAAAACATGTGCAGTTTGATTAACATGAAAGTCACATGACTAACTAATAGGTGAATATGCAAATGTTTTCTACAAATAAATTTTATAAGACGATTTGAGTTAGAAGATTACCAGGTAACCTCTATATGCTGCCTGGATCTTAGTTGCGGAAAGGTGATGGTTCGCTGGAGTTGGTTCCAGCCTGTAAGCATAGCTAATTTCCTCACGTACTCGAGTTACCTTAGGAGAAAGAGATTTGGGAGAAACAGCCCGGGGAGAAACTGCTATAGGAGAAATAGGCCTCAGGAAGGAGAACCTAGGAGAAGTAGCTCTTGGAGAAGCAACCTTTGGGTAATGAAATATACGTGAAGAAGCTCTAGGTGAAGCAACCCGGGACGAGGAAGGCCTTCCCGGTACAGAAGTTGGAGTTATTGGCTGTTCAGAAGATGTAGTCGTACGCCTAATAAGCAGCTGATCTGCTTCCCCCAATATTTGCTCAATACTGCTCGTCTCCCGGAACAGGGGAATGAATGATTTCGTCTCTCCATGCTTAAATATTCCTCGCAGTTTCTTCTTTTCCTTAATGCTTTTCTTATTTGATTCCTACAGTTTGTACTAGTTAGAAAATTCTTGAAATTTAAAAGTTTAGTAGCTTCTTTTATGATGCTAACTTGCACCTAAGACGCTGTGTGTACTCCACAAAATATGATAGAATACTAGTTGATTTGGGCTAAGAAATAAGCTCTTCACTGTGAATTTGAGAGGAAAAACTTACATTTGTTGGCTTCGCCTTTGAGTTGAGTGTAAAAACCTTTTTGAGGGCTGAAAACCAGCTTCCCTTCTTTCCCATGTTTCTAGCATTACTGATATTCTCTAGATAAGCAGAAAATATTCGACGTTTTAGTTGGTAAGATCCAAATAATTAAAAAGGAGACTGAATAGGAATAAGAGACATAAACAGCCAAAATTTCTTGAATAATTTTAGCACATGTATGTGAAGAGACATGCTGAAGACAATAATTAAATTTGTCGACTCTCTAACCAGTTGAGCTTAAGCTTTAAGAAGATGTGATTCAAACTAAAAATACACATAAAGGTCTTGCACATGGAAATGATTCATGTAAATAATATAATGGAAATCATTTTTGTAACAGTTTAAAGTCATTAACTGATATTCTGGGAGAAGACATGAACTTGCTAACTCAAAGGAAAAACAATCATGCAGTAATTCAAGAGAGAAACAAACTCATAGAAGAGGTTATAAAGAACTTTCCAACAAATATTAGTGAAGAAAAGAGCATACTTTCCCAGAATTTACCAGTAAAGCGGCACAAACCCAAGAATCCTATGCATGAAATTGAAGAAACTAAATAAACAAAAAAAATAGGGGAAAAAATAAAATTACCTTAACTACTTCAACTTTCAAAAGCCTTTCAGACAGCTTTGTGATTTTGTGTATACATTTTTATTTTTTTTCCTGTTTCTGAACTCTAGAGATTAGCCTATATCTTCCTCAGGACACCAAAAAATTATACTTCCTTCATTCTATTTTTCTTTTTTTACAGTTTCTATCTGTTGTTGAACTTTGAATCTGTCTCTTGCTTGCAACAGATTATAACTTTTTTATTTTAGGTGCTAGCCTTTTAGCTTTTGTGTACTTATAATTTACTTATCTTTTGATATGATGATTGATGATGAAAGGTTTATATTATGTGAGAGGCAGGCAGGTTGGGCACTTGTGTACTCAATGGCTTTTGCTAACTTCAACTAACTTTACTTCAATGGCAAGACTATTTTGCATAGAAATGCAATTTCTATTCCCCACCCACTACAGCTGTTAGGTTGATCAGTTAAATCTTTTTTTTTTTTAATTTTTTTTTTTATCATCTATTCATCATTATTAGGTTAATGTGAAAACGATGTTTATTTGTTTAACAACAAAGTGAAGAATAAGGTGGCCAACTCAGTAGTGCTTTGATAAACGAGAAATGCGATACAATATGACATGATTCTATTTGTACGATATTTTTTAAATATAAGGTTGGGGAAATTTATGGTAGATAGAATGTACACAAAATTAGTGTTTCGCACTTTTTTCGTTCGCTAACAATTAAAAAGGGATCAGACGATTGTGTAACGAACAGACCTCTTGAGACAAAATCTCAAAAATGGGTGTTTTTATTGGCGAAGATTTACAATCGGAAACAAACAAAATACCTCCAAGTGGCGCAAGCACACGAGTACTGAAAGAAGAATTTTAAAGTTAACTAAGAAATTGAAATTACATATTCTCTGTTGAGAGTTTTTGATTTGGCCCTCTTCTTCTATGTTTTCGTTTCCTTTTATATTCCCTTAGTGACTGGTGAGTGATAAATGAGTTTTTGATTCGGGCTCTTTTCTCTATGTCTTCACTTCCTTTTATATTCCTTTAGTGACTGCTGAATGATAAATTGCTCGGAACTGTCCAATTATTTTGCAACTTATCCACTTTCATGACCGACTTGTTGGAGAGAAGTTATCTTAAATTATTCTTTGGAGTCTTACTTAATTGTGTGCAAGATTTTCTAAAAATTAAATTAAATTTTTATATTTTTGTTACTTTATGTAATCATGGAAATTCAATCAGTAACTAAATTTATTAACACAAACCTATTTTAACTTATCATCGATAAAATACTCCATTATTTCTGTAAATTTCAAACATTTCCGTACGATTTGTATATTTCCCTACTATGATGTACATATTGTGTGGATACAATAAACGATGGTTCTAATACTTTTACATGTTTCTTTTATAGCTCGTGGAAGGCGGTATCGTTACAACAACCTGCTGTATGTAGCAATTCTGCTACCGTTTGTTTGTTCCTCTTTAGGCTACATGTATAGGAAGGACATAGAGTAGTAGGTACAACGACCAAACTCATACCAGTAGTAGGTACATTGACCACAATGCACCATTAATCTCTCTAAGTAAAGATGGAACATTATCCATTCGGGGATGATCGAATTGGTGGAGCAGGTAAACACGGAGATCAAATGTCACGAATTCGAATCCCCGCCAACAGAGACGGAGATAGGGGGTAGGGGTGGCGACCGCCCCTCCCTCCCAACATTGTCCGCTGGTCCACTGTTCCTAGATAATTTGTAATGTATTTTTCAGTTTCGCCCCTACAAAAACTTTGACTCGCCCCCGCAAAATTTTGTACCTTCCGCCATAGCAATGTTGTTGTTGCTGCTGTATGTACCAATGCTGCTATCGTCCGTTTGTTCCTTTTTAGGCTACATGTATAGGAAGGACATAGAGTAGTAGGTACAACGACCAAACTCATATACATTGACCACAATGCACCATTAATCTCTCTAAGTAAAGATGGAACATTACCCATTCGGGAATGATCGAACTGGTGGAGCAGGTGAACACGGAAATCGAATGTCACGAATTCGAATCCCCGCCAACAGAGACGGAGATAGGGGGCAGGGGTGGCAACTGTCCCCGCCCCCCCCAACATTGTCCGCTAGTCCATTATTCCTAGTTAATTTGTAATGTATTTTTCAATTTCACCTCGCAAAAAATTTGACTCGCCCATACAAAATTTTGAAATTTTTTATATTTTTCCATTAATAAATATTGACACAATAACTTACACTTTAAAATTCAACCATACAAAAATCTTAGACCTAAACAAAAAACCCAATAGTTATTTAGATAAATAAATAGCCCAAATCCAATC
>CAIGRS010196322.1:0-12177 GCA_903798395.1 Fraxinus floribunda | reverse complement strand
ATAAACGTATAAAAACACCCTTATCAGTATTCACAGCCTCAACCCAGAATTCTTTAGGTACATTCAACTGATGTTGTATTCCCATATCTTCACAGAACTTATAAAATTGGCTGCATCAATACTCTGTTCTGTTGTCTAATCTTATAGCTTTAATTCTGCAATTGCTTTCATTTTCCACTAGGTTTTTTAACCTTTGAAATACACGAACAATTTCAGACTTCAACCTCAGAAAATATACCCAACACATTCTTGTCAAGTCATCAATAAAAAGCACAAAGTATTACTGTAATTTGTATATGTGTGCTCATTAGACTGTATACTTCAGAGTGAATTAGTTACAGCTTGTTTGAGGCCCTTCTTGATCGATTTTTAGGAAATGACAGCCTAGTTTTCTTCCCAATTGACAAATTTCACACACATCCATCATCTTTGTTGATTTCAGGCAAACATTCAACTAGCTCTAGTTCATGCATTTGTTTCAGAGATGTGTAATTAACATGTCCAAACCGTTTATGCCATAAAGAAGGTTCCATTATAGTGCCTACAAGTGCCTGATCATTTACATTTTTCCACTCTAAAGGGAAGCTCCTATATTTCATTCCAACTGTCATCATTTCTTGATTTTGTGAATCAAATATAGTGGAACCTTTATCCTTAAAGATTAGTGTATTATCTTTCTCAATTAACTGACCAACACTAATCAAGATTTGATCTATATTAGGCACATATAGAACAACAAAAATATACTTGATACCTGAAAAAATTTGCACAGAGATTCACCAACACCTTTTATTTCCACAAACTCTCCATTCCCAACTTTAACCTTTGATCTGTAGCCCTCATCTAGCTTTACAAAACTAATGGGATTGGAGGTCATATGGTGAGTACATCCACTGTCCAACAACCAGGTTTCATCATTATTGCAAGTCACATTCATGGCTGTAAAAAAATGCTCCTCCTACTGGTTAATTTCTGCAACATGAGCCTACTGTGAATCATGCTTCTCTTTCTAATTTTTGCAAACTTTTTGAACATGTCCAAACTACTTGTTCTACATTGGACTCCTGGCCTATACCAGCACCATTTGGGAGAATAGCCAATTTTCTTACAATGATGACATGGTGTAAAACTTTCATTTTTGCCTGCAGTTATGTTGTCTTGAACATTCTTCTTTTCAGTCTGTTGCTTTTTTACTCCAAAGCTTGTTTGAGCTTTATATTTTCCTTTGGAAAATAATGATCCTTCAACTTGGTCTTCCTATAAACAACGTCCTTTGCTCAGTAGCTTATAAGGCATTTATAAGTTTAGATAAGGTTATGGTAGACAAATCTCTAGAATCTTCAAATGAGGAGATTTTTGCCTCAAATTTCTTCGACAAACAAATCAGAACTTTTTCTACCACACGTTTATCAAGTAGTTCATCCCTTAACAACCTTATTTTGTTCACCACTTTCATCAGCCTATCAGAGAAGTCCTTAACAGATTTAGCCTCCATCTTCAATGTCTCATACTCCATTCTAAGATTGAGAACTTGCATTTGTTTTGTACTTGCATTGTCCCTAAACTCCTCTAGCAACCTGTCCCAAGCCTCGTTTATTATTTCACATGTAATGATCCTGGTAAAGATTGCATCAAAGATGGCTGATTGGATGCAAGACAAGGCCTTTAACGTTTTTGCAACCTCCTCACTATGTTGCTTCAATTGAGCTATAGTTGGATTTTCTCTAAGTGGTGGTGGCTCTGCTCCAGATTCTGTGATTTTCTACAGGTAATAGGCTTTTAGATAAGCCTTCATTTTTGTAACCTAAAAATCGTAGTTCTCACCTGTAAACACTGAAGGTAAGGGAGCTGAAAAACTGCCTGAAGCCATCTTTTTGCTGATATGATGGAAGTTTTTTGGTGAAAGGTTTCCTCACTTGTTTTCTCTCAACAACTCCATCTCACTACCTTTTCTTCTTCATCAAAGATTAGCTTTCAAGCTCTGATACCATTGATGGTTTAAGCAAACAAGAAGAGATAAAAATAGAGTTTTCATTCATAAAAATGCAACTACACGGCTGAATGTATATATGCCATACTTGGATACAATTCAAAAATATTTTTACCCACAACTATCCTACCTACTACCACTAAATCATACTTGACAATGCACTAACTTGTAGTAGGTCCAAACTAGCCTAACTTTATATCATGACATAAGTTAGACTTCAACCAAACATGTGACTAATGGTAACCAAAAACATTTGTTAAGTGACAACAAAAGTGTCACACACACAGTTGCCTTCAACAGCTTCACTAGATTGGGCCTAATTTATTCTTTTTTTAAAAAATATATATAAAATAAAAAAGGGCTCAAAATAAAAAAAAATGCCTAGTATACATTGTCATCTTCCCCGACGGCTGCTTTTCAAGCTTCTTCTCCTCTGCTGAAGTCTGTAAATTCCGACGGAGCTAGCATAGGTGACTTCGCCCCCTCACCGATTATTAGCTCTGACACTATATATACTAATTTTAAACATCATTAATGCTAAATATCATTACTTATGTCCATATCATCGATATTTACCTATAAAAGTAAATGTTGGGGTTTACTAACAAAAAAATTGATGTAACACGTAAGTATTAATAGACTCTATGACGATAGTAATTGTTATTATTTTAAAACTGTATTCTTCAAATTATCTAAAATAATTCATATAAAATGGACAATTTCTATGTTTAAACAGAAAAAAATCCAAAATAAATAAATTAAACTTGAATTAAACACCATACTCATTTAATATCTCTGAATCCTACTATGTTTCATCTGATGACACTCTGAATATCGTTTAAATGGCAGTCAACTAACAAGCTTATTTATGCTCGCTCTTCATGTCACTATCCTGCCTGACCTAACCGAGGCCACAAAACATAGGTAATTAAAGTGATGCATTACCTTAGCCAAGGTTCCATATAGAGGCTGACCCTTATGACCTAGACGAAGTGCAATGACCTATTGCATAGTAAATCCGAGGTGATTAGCCTCTTAGTTCGTAGGTATCTTCTTGGTTTATCTCTTCCAAGAGATCTTTCATACAACATCTTCAGAATGATTGATTGATATGACATCTCTGTAGTAGAAGTCTCACATTAAATTTGTCAGTCTACTTTTCAAAGGTCGGACCTAAATTATAGGTGGCTACTTTTCAAAATTAGTAAATCCCCTGAACATAGAACTGATGGAGTGATACCTAGGAGACGATGCCTCGACCGTCAAGATGGGGCCATGTATCTTTTCATCATATGGTAACCACTCTACCTCTTCAAATATAAAAGTTTAAAGGTAATACATATTTACATCTTCAGTAATATTATTGCTAACTCTTATTTTCTCTATACACTCTGATGCTTGTACACTCTTGTAGCTTACATCTTCCATCCATCCCATACCCAAAAATATATCTACTAGATGACTGACTTAACTGTCGGAGTATTCGAAGTCGAATCTCCATTGTCAAAGAAGCCCACATGTTTCTAACGATTTGTTCAAGTGTAAAAGAGCTATATATGTGGACGTGAATGAAACAGAGATCTAATGGCCACATCATCGATCAAAATTCAGGATCAACATATTGGTGCCATATGTAGGAAATCAATATTACTAAACACGTGCAAATCCTATAAGAAACGCTTACTAAAAGTATGTTTACTTCTTCTTTGAAAATGGTTTTGTTCTTAAATAAAGAACAAATAAAAGTTTCAAAGAAAAAAAGTTCCAAGTGTTCTTCATTCTTGGGTGTTTTAAGTTTTCCTTGAAAAATGATAAACTTTTAAGAGAAAATCTTATCGAACGACACCTTCTTTGAAGAAAAAAAGTGTCAACCCATCATGGGTGCTAGTGAAGAAGAAGGATATCCACAAAGAGCAACAAAGAAGATCTCTAAAGAAGAGGCCCCTCGAGCCCGTGCAACTCATAGAGGACCTCAACATCGAAAAGGTGGTAGGGTCGTTGTACATCTCACCAAGGAAGTGCTTATCATGGCTACCAACATGAGGACGTCATAGAACAAAACTTCACAATGCAACAATTCCTCCAATAGTTACAGGAACAAGTGCATATCCAAGTGCCCAAAATATGCCTAAACTAAGTGTCTTCCAAAGCTTTCAAGCCCAATTAAGGAATTAACAGGACGAAGTAGAGATACAAAGTGATAGAGCTCAATTCTACAGGTGCAGAAGAGATGACAGCCTCGTTGAAAGGGAGGCAGGAGTTGATATATCTCAAAATCAAGCATTAGGCCACCCTTTGAATGATTCGTTCAATGATAGGATGATTTCCTTCCCATTTATGAACGAGAGCAGAGACCTCAAAGATCCATCAACATTTTCGACAGGTTAGACATCGAAGCGTCAAGAAATATGTCAAAAAATGAGGCTCCTATATTCAAACCCAATGAACAAATGCCTAGGATTAGGCTCTAGAATAAACCACAACTTAGAAATAGGCATGAGAGGATATCGAGGCTACAAAGGGAACAAACTATGAACTTTTAACCTCCTTGCTATCAAGCTGATGAGGATGGACCATGTAGGTCCTTTGTACTCAACGATGATGATAAAACCTTCCATTGCCCAATAGCTTACGAACACCTACATTCTAGACCACCTCAAGAAGTCAGAGTACGAAGTAAGATGTAGCATAGAAGGGCACCTCAATCCCTATCAGACCTAGATGGGCTTGGGACAAACCTCTCCAGCATTAAGCTCCACCCTAGAAGTAGTAGGGGTTGGACAGATCTCAAGATGTAATTCTTGAACAACTTCTTATCCGAGAGAGAATGAGGAGCCGCAGTTAAACGCCACTAAGACATGAAAATAACAGCTAATAAATACAAAAACAACTATTTTGCCTATTTCAACGATGAGATGATGTATTGTGAGAGGATCTCTGATGCAAAAGCTCTCTAAAAGAATGCCTCAACATTGATACCATATTCTAAAAGGATGTTTGCAACAAAAATCATACATGGATACCAGATCATCAAACATAGCTGATGGGGGATGAAGTTGTCAATGAAGAGATGATTGACCATCAAGTAGCTGGCGAATATCCCTATCTTTAAAGGTAAAGAGACACGAGTCGAATCTTTCACTAATGAACCATCAATAAAAATAGGTTGGAAGCCACATTGTCTTAACTTCAAGTAAGCATATGCCACAACTACCCTAAATAATATATCGACCCTAGCTTATGATAAGACCAAATGCAATAGCTATGGAATCAATAAATCATCCCTAGTAACTAGTTGCTCAAGAGGCCAAAGGCAACATGCCTAAGAGACCCAACAAGGACCCAATACCTACTGGTCTTACCACCAAATACGTGGTCATAGTACCAATGACTACAGAAACATAGCGATCTCCATAGAGCAAAATAATCTTCTTGCATATAGAAGAGAAGATCATCATCCACAATGGAATTTATAGTTACCTAGGTAAGTTAACCAACTAAGGTGAATAGAGAGAAGGCGACCCCCTGGAAATAATCTTTTTTGCCATATGAGGGACAAGGAGAGGGAAAGATCTAGAAATGGGCAAAGAGAAAAAATACACCCTCTGGGAGATGTTGATAACGCACCAACCCAGGAGATAGATACAATTGTTGGAGGCCCTTATGAGAGTAGAGAGTCCAGAAATACCTAAAGGAACTATAGAAGATAGGATAGAGATCCCCAATGACTAGTTACATAGTCAATAATCAACTCCTTGGTACAAGGACAGTCAAGACCATCACCTTCTCCAAGGAAGATGATATAAGTGTACAATATTTACATTGTGATAGCCTTGTAGTAAGAACAATTGTATCTCGCAGTAAGTTGGAGCGTATGTTGTGGACAATGGAAGTTCTGTCAGCATCATCTTTGAAGTCTGTAAGACTAGATGTAAGTAAATAATGAGCTCCACATGGCCTCCCCACTCTATAGATTTACCGGAAACAACATCATCCTAAAAGGTAAAACTACTTTTGCATTTGAAATGGGAAAACATACCTTAGTGGCATGTCATTACATAGAATTTCTCGTAGTAAATAATAGATCTGCCTACCATGGAATCTGGGAAAGACCTGCCCTAAAGGAACTTAATGCTATCTTTTCTATACATTGCCTATGTATGAATTTTCCCACGAAAAATGGCATTGCTACCATTGGAGGCAACCAAATTGAGGTTAGCTAGTGCTTAATGGAGTCTTTGAGGAAAGCAACCTCCTATGAGGTATACATAGAGATAGTTGACACTGAAATGATCGACAGCCTTGAAGAATAGAGGACCCTCTGAAAAATAGAAAAAAATTGAGATAGTAGAAGCCCTTGAAGAAGGGAAGACACCTAAAGAAGAGGTCATATAGGATTAATTAGATCAAGGCATCATCAAGTCCGATTCACAAATGGCTTTAGTAGAAAAGCTAAAAAGCTTTCTAGTATATCTTTGAGATCCCACTAAGTTACTACAAGGCATGAACTATTGAGCTTCATGGGTGCCTATTCTGAATAGATAACTCATAGATGCTACTACAAGGCATGAACTATTGAGCTTCATGGGCGCCTATTCTGGGAACGAGGAACACACTTCCTTTATCACTGATAGAGAACTCTATTGATACAAGGTAATGTAATTAGGTTTGAAAAATATCGAAGCCACCTATCAAAGGCCAGTGAATAAGATGTTCATCATGATCATTAACAACTTGATGGAAGTACAGTAGAACCCCATCAAATATGCCTTTGGCATCGCCTTTGAAAATTCCTAGGCTATATGGTCAACCAGAGAGGCATCAACACCGACCCTAAGAAAATCCAGGCCTCAATAGAGATGAGATCACATCAAAATCCTATGGAGGTGCAGAGCCTCACATATAAGTAGCAGTCCTAAGTCGCCTCGTCTCAAAAGTCACCAACAATTGCCTTTCGTTCTTTTAGAACCTCAAAGGAGAGAAGAAATTCTGATAGACGAAGGAGTGTGAATAGGCCTTTTAGGAGTTGAAAATGTAATTCCTTCGGCACCCTTCTCCCAGCTTAAGGTTGATGAGCCATTGCTATTTTACTTAGCTATCTTTCAATAAGCTAATATTTTAGTCCTCATAAGAGTGGTAGTCAATCAAAAATTACACATATACAATGTGAGCAAAGACATCACATGAATGGAGGCTAACTACCCTGATATAGAAAAGCTCGCCTTTTCCTTCATTACCACTTCTAAAAAGTTGAGACCATCCTTCTAAACTCATATCATTCATGTACTAACAAACTTCTACCCTTAAGAAGGTGTTTTAGAAGCCAGAAGCTTCTAGTATGTGGATGAAATAGGTTGTGGAGTTGAGTTAATTCAACATTATATTCAATTCAAGGACTACCATCAAGGTCAAGCCCTTATGAATTGTGTGACAGAATCTACTAACTTTCTTGAAATAGTAGCGAAAATAGAACCAGGTGAAGTTTGGATTTCAAAACTTCAAATAATTTTGCAGAACATGAGGCCATTTTGGCTGAGCTCAGATTAGCCCGTATAATGCAAGTGAAGAGGCTACTTGTAAGTAGTGACTCACAGTTAGTAATTATCCAAGTCAATGGCAACTTCACCGCAAGAGAGGAAAGTATGGCAGCATATTCAAATAGGTTATGGATTTTCTCCCATTCTTCGAAAAGTTTGAATTGGCGCAAATCCCACGCCATGAAAATGCCCATGTCGATGCACTATACAAAGCTGGCCAGCAGGAAAGACTCAGAGCTACTAAAGATAGCACCAATTGAACATCTCTTCAGACCATCCATCTTTAAGGAATCTCAATTGATATTAGGATTCAACTTAAGTTTTTCACAAGACATAGGTCTTGGGGTTCAATTTTTGGAGGATGGGATAGAAAACCGTAAGGGTAAAATGGCATATACTCTCTCAGATGGGACAATACATAATGAGTTAATGACTTGGATGCCAAGGCCTAGTTGTTACAGGATTTGCAAGAAAGTTGGGAAGGAGATAACTAATTTCTTTTTTAGGAAAAGATAAAATGAAAGAGAATAATTATCAATTATTATTTGTTACTCAGCAATTCATATCGTATTATTCTCTTATTTAAATCAATGTGTTTATAATTTTAAGAAAGATAATACTGATTTAAGACCTGCTTTTTTAAAGAATTCCATAAGATTGGTATTTTTGAAATTTTATTCTTAAATTATGATTTTTTTTAAGGAAAAATATACATAACTACTGTCCTTTAAAGACACACTTTCAAACTTAATGAACATTTGAAATTCTTTCGAAAATCAGGTCGTATTAATTAAATAAATAATTAAACCTCTAATTGGGGGCACCTCTTTTTTATAATTATTAATTGATTTGATGGCCATTGAAATGGGCCCCATTTCTATCACACCTTATATGCCCACTACAGTTAACAAGTCACATGTGATTGCACTTTGTCAACTTCCTTTTTTTTTTTTTTCCTTCATTGCTGGGCAAGTATAAAATCATTGAGGGGAATCATGTCATTTTGCTAGAAAGTTGGAGGGTAAAATATTCACATAGATAAAATGCACTCCTACCCTACTACCCCTAGTCAAATGGTAATTGTATAGGGTCAATTATGTTATCACAAAGATTCTGACCAATCTATCAAAATCTGATAGAAATGTGATTAAAAGCGCTTCCAGACAGAGACTAAATAAATTAAGGTCACAATAACATATAACGTACTAGTAACAATAACAGAACTTCATGGTCACAATGACAAAAAATATAGGTCCCAATTTATTTATTGATCACAAATTATCAAATTAATTGGTTATAATTTATTTAGAAGTCACATATTATCAAATTAACATATTACAAATTACCGTTCATCACCCTGCCCGCACAACCCAAAACGATATCGCCATCTCAAATCTACTACCCACCACTACAGCGCTTAGTGAACAACTATAACAATCACTAAACTATCAAACATTGTCACCTCACCACCATCGCCACCACCACGACAACATCACCGAACAACAACCAAACACACAAATCGTACCAACAACCATTATGTGAACCACCTAAATCACACTAATAGACGCACCGCCGATCACCATCAAGCATTGTGTCAACCACCGATGTTCCAAACACATCTCAAATCAGCACTGAGCACTATGTAGGAAGGAATGACGATCCATGGACAACCCACCCTAAACCTTAATTCATTTTCACCCTTAAAAGGTTTTAGAAATTGAGCCATGCATTGATGTTGCTTCCTACACGGCGTTCAACAGTCATTTGCGATGCGTCCGGAACATTAGTAGTTGGCTCAATGCTCTATGGTGATCTACAGTGCGTCTATTGGTGTGATTTTGGGGTGAAAATGAATTAGGGTTTAGGGTAGGTTGCGGTGTGGTGTGGTGTGGAATCAAGTGGGCTAGGGTGAGATGGTCGTGGGGGTGAGTACAACTGATTTTTAAAAGAAAAATTTTATCGTTTGATTATTAAAATGGAAATTGAAATATACGTGGGGTGTAATTTTCTTGTTTTTTTTCCATTGATTAATATCTAATATGAGCCTAATTGTGATATCTGACCTTAACGTATGTACAAGTGAAAATTACACCTAATACAATAAATTAGATAAATATTCATCTTTCACCTTTCAAATTTTTTAATTGAAAAATCCTACAATATTTGTAGTAAAATGATAATCAACAAAGATCATCACTCATCATACTAATCAAATTGAATGCTATCCTCCGAACATGTCATATCAGCACCAAACCCCAATTATGCCAAAAATCCCCAAATTACCTTCTTCTTTACCGTAAAGATTAATGAAACTTCACGAATCAAATCCAAGAAATCATTCTCCAATTCCAGATCCGGTCTTCATCATATCTCGTTCTCATTTTCTCTATATTTCTTGTCCGAAAATCTCTTCATCATGTCTGCATCCGAAATACAAAAAATAAATTAGGAGTTGTAGCATGTTTATGATATAAATGTATGTATTATCATTGAAAAGAATGACACACTAATGGGACGTGAACTATTCTGCATAAACGAGTTAGTCACAAATAGTATCTTCTTGAAACTAGTTACAATCACATTATAATCCATAAAAATAGTTTAGGGCCTTGTTTGGTACGGATTAAAATCATATTTTAATTTAAGTCAAAGTCAAAAAATCAATATTAACCACATCTTTTATGGGTCCCACAACTTTTCGACCACACATTTCAAAATTTTCTACAATCTACTAAAAATCTAATTTTAATCTCTCCCTAACACCCTGATGTTATACTTTTCAATAATCATAAGGAGCCTAATTTTGTCAGGAACACAAAAAGTAGATCATAATCTCTTACTATCTAAAAGTGACGAATTATTTATTGATCATTCACAATCTTCATTTGATTCTTGATATACCCGAACGATGTTGTATTAGCGATCATTGGCAGAGCAACATCCAACAATACCAAAGTATGACTGTTCTCACTATGATGACCTCAAGTCAAAGGATCAATTCCANTATGATCGTCCTCATATAAGGCACTATGATGACCTCAAGTCAAAGGACCAATTCCATTACCGAACGTTAGAGATTGACCACTGACACTAGATAGTTATCCATGTTGAATCTCCCTAGCAGGTCTCCATTGTTTTGTTCTATAACAAAACATCCACGTGTTCATTTAAGTGTCACTACACTTTAGCTTGTAAAATTAGCTACTTACTTCACAAGTAAGAAATGCCACACATGATGGTCTATTCTTAATAATAATATCCGTATCTCGTCATTACATATGACCACGAAAGATTTAAGATTCAGTCATATGTAATTCGTATTTCACAATCACAACTCCTTGTGATTAACAAATTACCAAGACTTGAATCTACGGATTCTATTATTTAATTTATTAAAATATTAATTCAATTAAATAATAGATCTTGCCATAACTATGCATTGATTATATAGATTAAAAGTGTTTATGTTTTAAAGTTGATTGAATTTAGGGCATAACACTTACAGTCCGTCCATCTCATCTGTCACGTGTTGGACGAACTGATTCCACGCTGCCACGTGATGAACGAATTGAATTTGTGTTGGATGAACTGAGCTTGATACCTCGAACCGAAATGCTGCTACTCCCTCGTAGAAGAGCCTAACTCATTTGCAATACACGATGGATGCAAAGGCCCGCACTCTGCTACGTCCCACATTCACCTCTCCTAGCCTGCTAGATCTTTTATGAGTAGATGTCTCCAAAGTTAAAAGTCCTTAGACGAATTGATGGGATGTGTAGCAGGCTACAGATGGTCAACTCATGTTGCTATGTCAGGGCTCATTCAATGCCTGCCAACCTATGGATTGATAGATGGACGCCTATAAAAAGGATGACCCATCCGGGATCTGAAACCAAGTGTCCCCATCTAACGGTTCCCCTCTTCCTTTCTCTAATATAAATATCTCCACACTATGATAAGAGAGAGGGTCCCATTCGAATCCTGGCATTCTAGTCTTTTAATTCTAAAGAGTCTTACACTAATGAGTTATAGTAACGAAGAAGTGAATCCGAGGAGAGCAAGGGAGGTTTCCAAGCCTATCAAAATCCTCAGTGATCAGCTCATGACCAACAAGCTGGAGTAAAGTCAAGCAGGAGTACCCATTCGAGCCTACAGGGGGAGGCTCCGGTTGAAAGAGAAATAGAGTTTGATACTTCCAACTACACTCTCTTCCTAGCTGATGCCCATGTAAGAGGAGATAACTTTCCCCTGATTATGAAGAGTAACCTTAGAGGTCCGCGAGCGTGTTGGATCAGGTTGGACAAATGCCTAGAAATAGGGATCAATCTACCTGTCAAACTGTTTGCTCACAAGAGCACATACAAAGCCAAGATGTTCAGCCCCCCCACGAAATAGGCAGAACCTGGTGGATTGGGGAAACCAAGGTGGAACTTCACTATAGCCACCTCATCCTTTAGTAGATAGGGATGATTCTGACGAGCCGTGTCGATCATATAAGCTTGATGATGATGACGACAAAAAAATTCCATTTTCCACTTTTGGTAGTGTTTGATGGTCAACATTTTGCCACCCAAATGATTTCCACCTTTGAACCCACGCGCCTGATTTTCCTTGCAAATGATGAAAGTGTTTTCCCACCTTTTTGGTGGG
>CAIGRS010196314.1:0-33660 GCA_903798395.1 Fraxinus floribunda | reverse complement strand
ATGTAGTATTAATAAAAAAAAAAAAAAGAACAAAAACGTCACAACTAAAGTTACTGAACATAGAAAAAAAAGGAGCAGTTCTCCCATCCATGGAAAATATTGAATCAACAGATCACAATATTATCTCAAGCTACTGTCACCTTTATTCACTAAATAATCACCAATAATCCAATTGCTAAAGAAATTAAGAAAATACCTGATGATCCTGCGAGACGAACTTCGAATAGGGGCGCCTGGGCAGAGCCCAGTAATTTAATCATTTCATGATTTCACCGGATTTCATTAAAATTTTTGAGCCCAGCAGCCTGCGAATGATGCTTCACGCCTTCACCGCTTCACAGGGGTGCGAATTGGAACTGCGAACGAAAATCTGAAGAATCTGAACTGGAGGCTGCGATTGCGAATATGCTGCGAACTGAGAAGTGAGAACGAGGCTTCACCAAACAGTGGAAGGCACTGGGCAGATCGGCAGAGGGCTGGAGTTTCAGGGAGGCGGAGGAGCAGTCAAGAAGAGGAATGAGTGAATTGATTTGTGATCGAGGGTAAACTTCTGAAGTTGGGCTCAAAGTTTTGGGCTTTTTCTCTTGGGCTGGGCAGTGTCATAATGGGACAGCCTATAACTTTAAAAAAAAAAAATAAATAAATAAAATTAAGAGCCCAAAAAAAATTTTGAGCCCAAAAGTTGAGGGTGGGCCTTTGCCCATTCTGGGCCTAACATGGCTTTGCCCCTGATAAGTAAAATTCTCTTGCCACATCTCAACGGGAACAATAAGTAAGATTCCCTTATCTTATCAGTAGTGAAAAGTGTTTATCTCATCCACTTAGAACGGAAGATGAAGGTCATATGTTAAATAATAAACAAATTTTTTACGCATATGAGGACTGCAGAATTTAATATTTGGTGCAGTGCAACTTCATGTTGTATCATTTATGAATTATGATAGTCAACACTCCTTGAAACCATATAAATTTGTCGACTTGAATGGGATCGACCTTCAACTACCCACCCACCTACCACCCTTGGGGTAAGGGGGGGACGTGACACCACCACCAACTCATTAAAAAAAGAAAAAAAATAGAATGAAATGGCAATTTGAAAGAGTTTTTAGTGGAAATTTCATAAGTTGCATAATCTAAGAAAAAGGGTAATGATATTCAATCCCACGAGGGTTGAACCTCAATCTATGTGATAATTATATGACATTAAATGATAGATTCATTTAAATATAAAATCACACGATTCATTTAATCGAGTCTATCATTTAATATCATATAATTTATTTAGACCATATTTTTTTTATGTACTTGGAAGAAGTCAACACAACATCAAGGTGTTAAGTTTGTCTAAATTAATTAACATGAAGGTAATTCAGGCGAGTAATGTTATTTATTCTCAGTGGGTTACAAACACAGTTTAGGTGGCTCTAAATAATAAGTTAAATAACATGTGAAATTAAATGACTTATTTAATTTCACCTATCATTTAATGCAACATTAACGTCACCTAGACTGTGTTTGTAACCTTAGTGAGGTACTTATCATAATAAGTTAAGCCCGTCCAATAAGTTACGATCAACTTATAATTCATAAATACATATGAAGTCTGTCGAAAACTCAAGATATTACGTTAATCGTGGAGTCAAATTAGTCATCCTATCTACGTGCAACATATTCTAAAATCAACAAGCCATCAAATTCTTGTCAATAGTACATTGCACTAGATATGTTAAACCTTGGGTTTCACCTTCCTCAAGTATAGTTATACGATTAATAACGGAAAATTCCTCTTATTTTTTAAAAATTTCTAGACGTAAAATAGTTGGCTAAAATATCGTTTTTTTTTTAAAAAAAAATAATTGGCTACAATAACGGAACCTTTTAAATATTAAATCAGAATTTCACAATAAATAAAGAAGGATTTTTTTTTTTTTAAGGATTGAATAATAAAATAAAAAAGAAAAGAAAGACGTTCAAGCAACACAAAATATTTTTATATGGAAAGGAAAACCAAGACAGATAGCTCCAGTTTAATGATTCCTTGAATAAAAGTTTATTAAGATAAAATAATAATTAATTATTAAAGATAAGATGGCATCACACATCACCATATGCACTAATTAGATATTATAAATTAATAATTGTTTAGGCAATGATAAAAAAATGACCGCTTCTTAATCCGATTGCTTTCTTCTCTGAGAAGAGATGATGTCAACCTTACAAATTGCCTCATGAACAACACGATTATCCAAACAAAAATTAATATTATATTGTTGGGTTTATAACTATTAATTTTAGTCAAGGATTAATGATTTGTTTGATTCTTTCATGGGAGAGCTTTTGAGGTCTAAATATGTTATTTTATATATTGAAGTGTTAGCTGCTTCTTCTTCTTCTTTTCTTCTTCATTCCAATTATTTGAAATTCAAATGTGATATTATTAGTTTGAATTTCATTTGAAAATCGTAGCACACGTAAATTTAGAATTTTCTACACGGCAAATATAGGCGTGGACGTCTAGTGATTTGGTGAGGATATTTTGAGAACTAGAACCAGCGTATTCTCATTATGAATTACAACGGAACCACTGGTCATACGAATAAAGAAGAAAACCAGACTATAGTACATATTAAAATTTTCATTTTCATTCCTATACTCAATTTTAACCACACGTTATTTAATAAAATAATATTTTTCATCACATCAATAACTTTTCCTTCTTTTTCAACCACACATCCCTCATTAATCTACTATTTCAAAATACATTCTTCCAAAATAACTTTGACTCAAACACACTCTAACAAAATCGATTGATTCTGATTCAGTCCGATTCTTTTATTCTTCAAAAATAAATTTAAAGTATTTTCTTATTTCCCTTTCACAATTTTCAAACCGATTGGGTGTGACAAAGATGAGGTGTTTCTTCTTCCAACATTTTTCTTCGGTTACAGGAACTATACATTTTTATTTTGACACTCGCTTTATTCGCCAATGAGAGACCGTGTCAAACTAAAGAAAAATAGAAACCGTCATTGAGGACGGTGGCCATTTCATTCAAGAAAACGTAGTAGACAATGGCAAAAATTTATAGCGGAAAAAAAAAACACAAATAGTTGCAGACCACAGCAGCATGAAGAGTGTGGGGTGAAAAAATTTTGGTGCACTGACAAGGCAACGATTTTGGGGCCAAAAGGGTGTTGAGCAACTCAGGTGAAGGAACAGACCGGAATGATTAGCCAAATCTCATGCTGGAGTTGAGCAAAGAGCGAGTGATGACTGGCAGAAACGTATGTTAAAAGAATAATAAGATTGATTCTTTACTTGAGGACACAATAGCTTATAATGTCACCTCTCTTTGGAAATGAGAAATACAAGGTTTCATGAAACTTAAAACATGCCACCGATTACCATTGACATCAAATTTAGAATTGGCCATATGAACTCATAAAAATACAACTAAATTAAACCTCAGAGAAAATGAACTCATCTGCAAAACACATAAAAGCAGTTCTCCAAAACTTTTGGGCTCAAAAAGTAACACAACCGGGTCTATAAAATGCAGAATATAAATCTTTGACAGGATATTCATTTCCACTTGTGCTCTCAAACTAAGTTGCAATATTGGAAGACTTGTTGAGAATAACACCTTCGTATTTCACCTGGAACCACTTCATTGCATCCTCCTTTGTGACCCGGTGCTGAATTCCGACACGGGACTTGCATCTACGTCGACGGCCCACACGATAACCGGGGCGCTCCAAGACAACATAGAAATCCATACCATAGATACCAGTTGAAGGATCATACCTGGAAACATTAAAAATAATAAAATGAAAAGGAGCAGATATCCTGTATGGTCATCTTGTTCAAGAAAATCCATAGTAGAGAGTTCCAACTGCCAGTACAGTACCTTGTGTTCACTGCCTGACAGTCTAGAGATGGCAACGGGGCGGGGCACCCCCGTCCTGCCCCGCCACTCCCACATCCCGTCCCGCCCCGCCCCACCTTAGACGGGGAGCGGGCTTTCCCCGTTTAATTTTTTTTTTCAAAAACTTCTAGTTAACTAATTTTTTTTTTTAATTTGTAGTTAATTATTCTTCACGGGCAGTGCGGTGTGGTTCGGTTCGGGACGGGGCGGGGCGGGTTTTTTTGCCATCACTACCTAACACAATCATTTAACGTAATCATCCCTTTAGGAGATTGGATTGGTTGTCGCCACATAGCAATAAGTATAACAAATGTTTTGCAACTAACTACCAAACATTACACAGCATATAAATTTGCCTGAATACACCCTAGTCACGTTACAACAGTAACATCTTCTAACTTGAAAGGAAATAGTCAGATACAATTTGCTCAGGTCATGTTCTGGTACTAGTATAATTTCCTATATGGTTCAACCAGAAGAGCGCAAGAAGCAAACCTTTGAAAATTACAACTGAATTCTTTTATGTAATTATTAAACATCGCAAGGGGCAGACAACAAAATATGCTAACATGAGAAAGTCCACACAATATATTTACTTACTTGATTCCAAGATCAATGTGCTCCTGGATACCAAAGCCAAAACAGCCAGTGTCACTAAAGTTTCTTCTCAACAGTTCATATTCCTTAACCTTCAACCCACTCTCAAGGAGCTGCATTGCCTTATCACCCCTGACTGTGACATAGCACGCAATCTTTTCGTTACGTCTGATCCCAAAGGACCGCACAGTATATCTTGCTGCCAACCAAAACAAAAAACTATGTTAAGAAAATATATCAATGTTTTCTAATATTTTAATCTAATGGGATCGTCCGGAGGGATCAAGGTTCAAGAAGAAGACACAAAAACTGTCAGCATGCACTTTGATACCCCAAACATAACCAACATGATACATACAATGAAATAATTCTACTTTTCAGCAAGTAGGATTCCAAACCAGAGGGATATTTTGAACTCATTATGAAGCTAAAAGCTGTTGGGGAAGTGTTTATAAACAGTTTAAATTACAGAAAGATAGAAATGAGGGGTGTATAAGTGAGTAGTACTTGTGGATCCATCAAAATGTGTGAATTAAAAGTGAGTTTGATTGCTTACAAACAGTTTATAAACACGAGACAAGCATAGGCTGATATTGCATCGAGTAAAGATTTTATTTTAAGCACAAACTACACATTGCTCAAATGAATCAAGAACCCAATTTTCATTACTTCAAGAAATGAATACAATAAACTTTGTTGGAAACAAGAGGTATAATGCAGATTGATAAGTGTTCTACACTTATGATATTAATGCNTTGCATCGAGTAAAGATTTTATTTTAAGCACAAACTACACATTGCTCAAATGAATCAAGAACCCAATTTTCATTACTTCAAGAAATGAATACAATAAACTTTGTTGGAAACAAGAGGTATAATGCAGATTGATAAGTGTTCTACACTTATTATATTAATGCCATTTAATTCGTTATTTTGTTATCCTTGAGAGAGTTTTATAGCGTTTTAATGTGTGTTTTGATGTTGTGATAAAGGTTGATTAAATTGAAAAAATAAGCAAAAGTAGACGAAATTGGAGAAGATGGTTAAATTGTAAAAGATCCAAAATTTGGAGACTAAAGTGCAAATACTCCAATGTTGTGTCGGACTTCACAATGAAGATTCGATAGTGCTAGGAGTCAATTGGATAAGAAAGAAGTCAAAGGGATCAAATATAATCAAAGTATGATCACACATCAATTTCCAGCGGAAAAAATTATGTTCCTGATTTTTAATCTCATGTTGAGACTCATTTTTGACATAGCAAATATTCGAATTGGAAAATGATATATGAAGTAAAGTTGTAGCCATTTGAGTCATCTTTCCAACGCATCTTGAATCGCTTCAACTGGACATCGGGAGAAAAAGTTATGATAGAAACACCAAAGGACGCGCACAGCTGAATTTTCACCCGAAATGGGGGCCTCACGCCTCCATCGCTGAAAACCTGCAACATCATCCGCTGGGCAAGAAAACGAGTTTTTAATATTTTTGGATTCTTTTCTTGGCCCAATTCAACTCTTATTCGTCCAAGGCTCCAAAAATACTATAAGGTCATGTTTTATTGCAACGAATTCCATGAAAAATGTCACATCCAAGGAAAACGAATTACACTTTGACCGTTTGATTACAAAGTGAAAATAAAAATCAAATTTCAAGGTACAACCACTTTAAGCTACATTTTCTTTGTTTTCATGGAAAACGAATTCATATGGGTTTGTTGAGTTTTTATTTTCCAACTAACATGGAAGTGAAATTTCTTTCCACCTTTGCCTATCAAACGGACTTGAATACATGATCAAACACCTAATTTCGAGGGATGGGTGGGGACAAAACATCAAAAGGCTTGAGAAATCAAGCGAGGAGGCGCAGAGAACATCAAGGAGAATTCCAACTAAAGCTTAAAAAGAGTTGATCTTTCCATTCTTCCTTATGAACCTCTCATATAAATTGTTTAGATTTTATGAATTCCATCATAAACAAAACAATTTATCAAGGGTTTGATGTAGTCAAACTTGATATTATGATTTGATTTTGTCATAATTATTTCATTTGATTTTTCATATATGTTTGATTGTGTCATGAAATTAATGCTTCATTTAAATTGGTCACTAACTGAGTGAATAGATGCTAGTCAATTTAGACACNCTCTCATATAAATTGTTTAGATTTTATGAATTCCATCATAAACAAAACAATTTATCAAGGGTTTGATGTAGTCAAACTTGATATTATGATTTGATTTTGTCATAATTATTTCTATTCGATTTTTCATATATGTTTGATTGTATCATGAAATTAATGATTTCAATTAATTGACCACCAATTGAATGAATAGATGCTAGTCAATTTCGGCACTTGAGATGGGAATTTTGACGGGATCATAGGATTGACACGACGTAGATTTTATGGATTTCAAGAGAAAGTATAGAATCTATGAAGCTTACTCCATAAAGAATCATGAACTTGATGAAATCTTTAATTTTTAATTCGGAATAGAGATATTAGAATTGAATTCTAAGATTAATTTCTAGTTTGCACTCGAGAGGGGGAAGAGAAATGCAGTAAGATTTTTGCATTTAAACATGAGAAAATTGAATAGAATAGTTAGACATAATTGAATCATAATAGAAAGTTAGGTGAAATCATTCCCTAGGCCTTTCTTATATTGAGTCATTCGTTTACATTGCATTCATTGAATTCGTTACTAAAAGCATCGTTAGATTAGTTAACGATATTGATTTCAAAATTTGTTTCTCTAGATAAATTAAAANATAATTGAATCATAATAGAAAGTTAGGTGAAATCATTCCCTAGGCCTTTCTTATATTGAGTCATTCATTTACATTGCATTCATTGAATTCGTTACTAAAAGCATCGTTAGATTAGTTAACGATATTGATTTCAAAATTTGTCTCTCTAGATAAATTAAAATCTAAAATAATTATAATACTTAGTATAAAATCAAATATCAATCACCGTGTTACTTCAATATTATATTACAAAACTTGATACCATATACTTGCAATATAATTCACATTATAGAAAACGCGTGACACAGATTATTTCTTAAAATCTATTCTGATTAGGGAGGTTCTATTTTCTTATACATATTCATCAAACAATAACTTTTTGTGATGCTATATTCCAAATTTGTAGCTTAACAATATAAACAAATACTATGCCACATTAGCCTTACGATTTTCAATCGCATCAATTATTTAATAGAAAGATAACGAAACCATGTCATATTTCCTTCCACATATAAATATAAAATAATCTGCGGAGCTACAAGTCATGCCAGTGAAGTAACTTTAATAGCAAAACTCTTTCTTTTTGGGGAGCAAATTTAAATGAGCATAAATATAAAATTAAAATCAGCAACCGTAATCTGAGAAAAGTACCCTTGGAGAAAACAGGGGATTGGCCACTGAGCTGTTCAAGGACCTGGAAAAGGATTTTAAAGAATAGATAATTAGACACCAAACTACAAAGATAAACAACAATAATGATTAAAAATGGTGGGTTTGGGTGCACAGGAATACGTAGGAGTGAACTGTACCTTAGCGGCTCTGGTGAGACGATCTCCGCTCTCGCCGACGGAAATGTTGAGAACGAGTTTCTGTACCTTGATCTCTCTCATCGGATTCGACAGCTTCTTCTCTGACGCCTGCTTTCAAACACGTAAAAGTGAGGGAGAAATTTATATGCATAAGCATATACATACATTAATACGTTTATACACGTGAAATTACAGAGAGGGAATGATGGAGAGACCATGGCAGTGGAATGGCGGGTAGATGACAGCAGCTATGCTGGTTTATTTTCGAGGCAAACTGAGAGAAGCGATAGAGATAAAAGAAAATATATGAAACCCTAATATGAGAAGGGGTAGGGGTTGTACTAGGGTTTCGTATTTGCTTTGTTGGAATATAGAATGCCTGTTTTACCCCCTTTCTTTGATTTGGCGCATTATCCCTACCTTTGAGACCATTTGTGCAAAACACTTCATGTTCTGGAATTGACGAAAAACATTGAGAGTTTGTTTGGTGCACATTAAAATGAAAAAATGCATTTTCTTGAAGTGATGTTGAATCTTAGAGCTTGTTTGGTAGGGATTTTTTGGAGGAAGAATTGATTTTGAATAGTGATATGATGGGAAATGTGTGGTTGAAAAAGAAGAAATTTTTTTTGATGTGATGGAAAATATTATTTTATCGAAGAATGTGTGATTGAAAATGAGTAGAAGAATGAGAATGAAAAAAATAATATGGGACAAACAGGGGCTATGTACGAAATTTGAAGTGCGGAGTACAACCTTTGAGTTTGAGGTATGAAAAATTCCAATGTATGAACTTTTAAGTGCTATTCACCCTCTACTATCCAATTCTGTCAGTTTAACCATTAAAAATAATAAAAAATTATCAAAATGAAAAAGAAATAATTGCAGTTGCGATCCCAACTTTTTAATTTCTTACAAATTATACCCAAATTCATTTACATAAAAAATAATTTATTTAAAAATGTGTAATTAAAAATAAAAATTGTGAAAAAATGAAAGCCAAACAGAGGCTTAATTGGACATATCATTTTAAATTTAGACAAGGTTTGGAAGACGTGACACAAAGTTTGGTAATTTTAAACAATTAACCTTTCTTTAGGGTTCACTTTTTTTTTTTAAAAAAAAAAAAAATTTGCTTCAATTTTTTTATTATTTACCATATCCTGTGTAATGTTTGGGAGATTTTTTAGGGTAATATATTGCCATTTAAGAGTTGAATTTTTTATTTTTATTTTTTTCCTGAGAACAATTTGAAATTTGACATAAATTTTATTGTAAAATTTATTAATTGTCTAATCCAATTAACCTTTTTAAAATCCTTATTTTTATAGACTAGTAATGTGTTAATGAGAAAATAGAAAAATAAAATAAAGACTTTTTTGTATAATATCAGTATTTTACTTATAATTAGTTTTGTAAGCCTTCGAGGCTCTGTGATAAGATTATAGCCTAACAATAGAAGAAAAATAAATCGAATCCAGCCATGAAATAAGTAAAATCTTAAACAATTCGCTTTTAAAACGTATGATTAGAGCAAAATATCCAATAAAAATCTTAAAAGTGTAACTTTCAAGTCATATCTCATAACATAATTCTCATGCTATATGACAACTTTATGATATATGATCATTAGAAGACACCAGTTACAAATGGTTCGACCACCGTCTCAAACTAATGTTATAAGAACAAGGAGGGAAGGAACAATAATCTCAATAGGACTTTTAAGAATCTGGAAATTAGTATGTAAAAGCATCGCATCAGAAAGTGACAAACAAAAATTACACAAGTAGCATTATTCTTTTTTTTTTTTTTTTTTTTCCCTTTTTTTTGGGTTTTTTTTTTTTTTTTTTCAAAAAAATTTTTTTGCTTCAATTTTTATATTATTTACCATCATATCCTGTGTAATGTTTGGGAGATTTTTTAGGGTAATATTTTGCCATTTAAGAGTTGATTTTTTTATTATTTTTTTTTTCTGAGAACAATTTGAAATTTGACATAAATTTCATTGTAAAATTTATTAATTGTCTACCCCTATGTAACCTTTTTAAAATCCATATTTTTATAGACTAGTAATGTGTTAATGAGAAAATAGAAAAATAAAATAAAGACTTTTTTTTGTATAATATTGGTATTTTACTTATAATTAGTTTTGTAAGCCTTCGAGGCTCTGTGATAAGATTATAGCCTAACAATAGAAGAAAAATAAATTGAATCCAGCTATGAAATAAGTAAAATCTTAAACAATTCGCTTTTAAAACGTATGATTAGAGCAAAATATCCAATAAAAATCTTAAAAGTGTCACTTTCAAGTCATATCTCATAACATAATTCTCATGCTATATGACAACTTTTATGATACATGATCATCAGAAGACACCAGTTACAACTGGTTCGACCACCGTCTCAAACTAATGTTATAAGAACAAGGAGGGAATGAACAATAATCTCAATAGGGCTTTTAAGAATCTGGAAATTAGTATGTAAAAGCAACGCATCAGAAGTTAAGTGACAAACAAAAATTACACAAGTACGATCGTTTGAATGCCTAAGTTTCAAAATCTCGATCAAAATCAAAACAATATACAATAACCATGAAACTTTCGTAGCTAAGAGGACATACCAGATAAAACTCAGCAACAACTTTCTAATAAAGCAGAACAGCCACAACGTGCATACATCATTAGGAGTGTCAAAAACTACCGACTTCAGCCAAAAGGCCTGATGATATTAACCAATTAGCTACATATCCTTCAACTAAATGAACAGATGATTATGTAACCCCATTAATCATGTTGCAGCAGGATGGGGAAAACTCAAGCTAGCTTGTCTTCGAACATGCTCTGGTATTAACCTGTTGATCAACTCCAGTGATGCTCCAGCCAACTGTAACAAGGAGAATTCGATGCTAAACAATCAACAAGTGCATGCTACAGAGGTAAAATATAAACTGATTGAGCTAGGAGAAAACCCATAAATGTGACAAGACAGTGCAAAAGAACAGCGAATGAAATAAGTATCATGAGTTGATCATGAAATCGAAGGAGCCATTTCATGTAGTCAAATGGACAAATGAAATATGCTCACTACTCTTGTAATTGTCTTGAGTCAGAAAATATAAATTCAATACAGAATCTACCTAATGCATAATGTCAATAAATAATTAGAAGACAAGGGATAGCAACAAAAGAACAAAGTAAAAGGTGAATTAGAAACCAAAAATCTAGAATGTTCATGCTCCCTTTAAAAAAAATTAATTGTTCTGTTGTTATAAGATTTTGTTACAGAATTTACAAGTAGTCTGATTCTTGAAGAAAATAAATTTAACTATAATTCTCTAGTGACAACCAAAAAGTTCTATCAACAAAAAAACAATAGCAAGATGATAGGATGCACACCAAGTAGTCATCTTTTATTTCTACTTTTTATTGTATGTTACTTTTGATTGTCAGTCTTGTGCTCTTGCTCTATCTGACGAGAGTATATATTTGTCCTTCTCCACAATAAGCATATAACTTCAAAAATATTTGGATTCTGTTATTAAGCAAACTTGAGAATGGGCACATTCTCTCTCCCTTGTCAATGGGAAGTTGTGATGTAAACTTTCATCAGTTTGTATGGAGATAGATCTATGTTTAAAATTGAAGAGGCAATCCCTGAAGGCCACACAAATCCCCTCACACAAAAGTAAGTGGAGTGAATACTTTCAAGCGGCTCGACAAATCTTAGGGAAGCTGGGCATGCCTGCTTACTTTTACTGATACGAAAGAAATACAGCAACTTCAGGCAATTACATAGTGAAACACATGGACACTCAGAAATTTTCTCGATATAGGGAAGAGCCAGGAAAATAGTAATATTATTACAGAAGGCAATGAAAATAGTTAGAAAACATACTTCCTGTTTAAAGTCAAAAAGAGGGGGGAAAGGACGACCATTTGGGAGGCGGGCATTGGGCACCCGAAGCTCATCAAAGAAAGGATGGGCACATGCTTCTAGCTGCAGAGACAGAACAACATTTCCTTACATTTTATTAACAATTATTGTAGAAGATAACAAATTAAAATATAAAATGGTCTACAGTTAATTAAACTTTTGTTTTCATTCTTTTGTGGGTTGGGGGACTAATGAGTTTAAACATATCCCATAAATTGATAAGAAGCAATTCTATAGACTTATAAAGGAAGACTTTCTGTAGAACTTCACAAGAGTGACTTGAAATTAAACATACAGCCGTGCAGCGAAGACTTGGAGAGTAATGAAGCAGTCGAGAAGCAAGATCAATGGCTTCAGGAGGCATCCGCTTGTGAAAAACCTGCACCAAAAATTCCATCATCTACTAAACTGAATATTTTGCAATAAATCACTGAGAAAATAGCATGTATAACTGCATCCATACCTTGTGCCACGGATGAGCTTTAATCTGGGGAAACCTGAAATCGGTATAACTTGGATTCATACATCGAATTTCTTCTCGAGTTGGAGTACCAAGAACCTACTCAAGAAAGTCTTGCAATTAGTTAAAGGGACAACACAAATACAGGTATTTAGATTCCATAGAAATGTAATATAGAAGGGTTCACCTTGATAATCTCTACAAGTTGATCGACTGCATTTTCTCCAGGGAAAAGAGGCTATCTCCCCACAAAAATAAAACATAATGAAAAAGTAAGAAAAATGTGATAGAAAACTAAAATATTACTCAGCAAGATGCCTTAATATGTCCCAAACCTGCCCCAGTAGAAGCTCAGCAAGGACGCAACCAGCTGACCAGATATCAATTGCTGTCGAATATTCTGTTGCACCAAATATGAGTTCTGGGGCTCGATAATAACGAGAGCATATATAGGATATATTAGCTTCACCCTCCACCTGATTATAACAAAATTTAAATGGACTGGTGAAAATTCATTGCTTCACCCTCCACCTGATTATAACAAAATTTAACTGGACTGGTGAAAATTAATAGAAAAAAAAATACCCTGAAGAACAAGTTATGTTTAACAGTTAAAAAGATGCTCTAAGAGCAAAATGATATTAAAAATCATGTAAATCAATGGTAATGATATGTCAAATTGTAGATAACAATGAAGACGACAAAATATAGGGCTATGCCTCACTTTTTCCTGCATATTGAAGTATCAATACAACCTTGGAATGCCAGTGGAAATTAATGTTCACCTAAAACTAACACACTCAACAATTAGTAAACCTCACTCCATGGAATACCGCACCACCCCTTCTCTTACAATGGGAGCATTCGGTCTAAGGCATATGGGTGTAATATAATGAACATAATGGGAATTCACCAAGCATGTTTTTTCTTCTCCAACCAACATTGTACACATCTTTCTAATCTACCCTATTATTCTTCCTTCTCTTTGTTGCTTCATATTTAAACGATCATAAGATTTCTAATTCTTTTATCCCTGAAAACTCTAAAACAACCTGACAATATATTTCTTATAAGACGGTCGTTCTTTGTTGGTTTTCTTGGATAGAACTTTATATTCCTCTCCAGGTGGTAACTGACATCTACCATAAGAAAAAAATGTGACGATGATCTGATTCGTGTTTGGATTAAACAAATAATCTGTATTTTTTAGAGCAATTAATAATGCAAAATAAGAAAAATGAAAGCAAGAATAACACACAATTTAATTTATTTCACCCTCAATGTCAGAACTGCTACACCATTTGTGCTGCAAAGTTGCACTATATTCTCTATATATATATACAATACAGAGAGTAGGCTCCTCCAAATACCTTAATTAGGAAGAAAATATTAGAGCAACCTAATATATTTGTGAATTTTCCAAAGTGCCCCTGTAACACTTTAAAATTTCGCCAACAGGAAAAGTGTGTAGTATATTGGCTCCATATACATCCAATAATTCACATATGAATATTCACATGAAACATGGATAGAAGCACTTCAAAGATGCCTCAAAAAAATGATTATGGGAGTTTCGACAGCAAAGCCAACAAATTAAGAGGATGTGCCTAACTAGAAAGACAATAAACTTACAAGAACTTTAGCACTTCCGAAGTCACAAATCTTGACCTGGTGGGTAAGAGGATCAACCTGCAGACAACACATAGGATTACTTTAACATAAAATACTAAATGGTCCAACGCAATCTGACAGGTGGGGGAATTGGGTTGCCAGCAGGAAAGAGGAGGAGACTTGAGGAAACTTACCAAAACATTTTGAGGTTTTATATCTCTATGGCATACCCTGGGAACAGTATGGATATATGCAAGCCCCCTAAATAACTGAAAAATATGTGCGTAATTATATCTGATTTAGATATAATAGAATCATAGAGAAGTTACCCAGAAAAAACAGAACACGATGATTGAAACCTGATATGTGTAGAGTTTGACATATATGAGGGGCATCCTTTGATTTGAACTGCTGTAATGCTTTAAAACCTTGTACATGGTCTCAGGGACATAATCCATGACTAGATTAAGGAAAAGTTCATCCCGGCTTGTTGTAGAAAAGAAACAGTGCTTCAGAGATATCACATTTGCATGATTCATCAAGCGCATTAACTGCAGTTCACGGTTTTTATAGCGCTTATCCTGCAAAACTTTCTTTATGGCTACTGCCTCTCCTGTTTCCAAGCATTTAGCCTAGTGAAGAGTGACTGAAACTCATTAATTAAGTGGTCGAAGGAGAAATGATAAGCATTCATATTATATCAGGACAACAGACCTGAAAAACTATTCCAAACGATCCTGTGCCCACAACACGCTCTGCCATGTAACTAATTGTCTGCAGAAAGAATCACAAGCAGACCTCTTAGCTCTGACTAACTAGATAGCCCACAGAAGTAACCAATTGTGCATAAGTCTCATTAAATAAAACATTACAAAGTTCCTCTGACTACTTCTTAAACATTTGTAACATTCAATACACAAGGTCTATGGGACTTGAAAGATGAAGTTCAAACACCAACCCTTTTGGGTTCTCCATTTTTGCCTCCAATTGTAGTTGATATAATGTGGCTAGTGATTGGATCATTCACATCAACTACAGAAGCCGGCATCTCCTGCATTGCAAAACAAGCCAAAGCATCAGGTATAAACAAATATGACAACCACTAAGAACAACCAACCTAGCACCAAAAGCTTCATATGAGAGTAGTACCATATTATCAGCCATATTCAGCTAAAGAACCATAAAAAGCCTTTGGAATGTGAATTGGGAACCCAAAAAGCACGAGGCTTAAAGAGGTATGTTCTGCTTGGAACACACGTAAAAAATAAAAACTAGGGCTTCCAATGAAGCATCACATGCCAGATCACTTGCAATTCAAACAAGCAGACTACTATAGCTTAAGGAGAATCAACCGTCAGCCAACCACTTGAAGCAAACCTCAATTCATCAGATTCAAGCACGATTCATCTAAAGTTAAAGAAAAGCTGCAAAAAACTTACCTAAAGGAAGTAAGCAAGTTCAAAAAACAAACTACATTAGTCAAAAACCAATTTAAAGAAAAATCACGTTAACATAAATATGAGCCATATAGAACGTTACAGATCTAACAATAGCGGGAAAGAATAACCATATTGGTATAAACATTGCACGTAAATATAATACACATAAAAAAGAAAGAAAAATCTAGAATTCTGAAAAAGGAAAGACAACTAATGGTAAACCTTACAAAAAGATAATGTACCTCGACAGGTGAAAATATTCACGAAATGGATGAACTCGTAAAGAGCCCAGAAATTGTAAGAAAGAAAAGAAAAATCATAATTAAAATATTCACAAAAATACACAAATTCATTAAGCCCAGAAATTAAAAGCAAGAAAAGAAAACCAACTCCAAAATCCGGTTGAAAACTTCAAACCTAGAAGTAGAAACGCCAACAGAACTGTACAAACTACCAGATCACCCAAAAATTCTACGAATGTACCATCGGCAACCTCTTCTAATCCTCGTCAAAGCATTAAAAGCAAAGATCGAGAAAAACTGAAGTTTCTCAGCTAGATCGAGGTAAACCAAGAGGAACCCAGCTCGATTTTCATGTAGGAAACAGAATGCGGCAGCAAAGGACAGAAAATCAACATATAAATATATGTATAAGCAAGGTACCTTATCGGCATCCATGTGAGCAGCGGCAGCCGCTGGCGGAGCATGATGATGATATTGAAGGTCGGACGGTGGATTATGCTGATGCGGCTGAGGTCCCAGTGGCAACGAGGCCATGTGATTTTGCATTCACACACTCTCTCTCCCTCTACGCGAATATGAGCAGCTATTTTCCCCAGTTATTTTGCTATTTTTTATGGCTTTCTTATAGTATATTGGGTTTTCTTAATAGCGAAAAAAAAAATCCCAATTTTATGGCTTTTCCAAACGGTCAAACTTTCGGTTGGATTCTTGTAACGTTGCTTGATACTCAACAATTACGAGTTTAGTTTATCCCTAAAATCACTACGACATAGAGAAGAAACAAGTTTGTGCCACTGTTCATATGACATCATTTATGTCGTAATGTTGACGTCATGAAAGGTTACACGTTTTCTCGGCTTGATTTCCCCCTTATTTTGCTGTATATTTTCACTGTTTAATGTATTATCTACAAATCTGCTCTAAGACCGTTTTCTTCTTTTGCCTTTTACGTATCAATAATAATGTCACCGCTTTTACATCTCATTAATCTCTATAATTATGAGTAGATATGGTGAGTTTTTTCTTCATTGTCTTTATGAGTTACTTTGTTCTTTGTATAGTGTTCTCTATTTGTTCTCACGCATTTTTTGTGAGAATGTTTGCTTAACTTGGCAAAAACGGCAAAAAAAATGAAAATTGAAAATTTCCAAAGTTCGAGGACCTATTGTATATAGTCATAGTTGATTCAAACCACAAAACGATAATTGAAAATCACATAGGACCAGAATGCAATTAGAAGTCAAAAGAGTAATGTTTTGAAATATAATCAAAATCTTTTCACCGATTCAGCTTTTCAACTACATATTAGAGTCATTTTTCACATATTAAAGAAAATTTATATTTGTACAATAATTGTATCATTTTGAGTTAGATTTTCCATCATTCGTTGTAGCAATCTAAGCTCTTATACGTTAATTAATATTCTCATATTCATTCGATGTAAACTTATCCCTTAATATGTTATTCAAAGATAATGGCTCATTTGAGAATGCTAATATTGAAATTCGCATGTTCATTTGAGTCTTATTTGGATTGAGTTGTTCATTGAAAATTAATTGACTTTTATAACACATGAAGCTCTTATTCCAGCTTCATTAAAATAAAGTCCTTGTTTGATTCTCATTTTTTTCAAAATATATATTTTCATGTCTCCTTTTTAATCACACATTTTTTAATGAAATAATATTACATGCAAATTCAAGAAATTTCATTATTTTTAACAACACATTCTCCATCAATCTACTATTAAAAAATGCATTCTTAATATTTTAATGGGGCTCAAACGGGCTCCAAAATTTTGGTAATTTTTCGAATAATGTGTAGTTAGAAAAGAAAAAAAATTTAGATTTACGTGTAATATTGTTTTATTAGAAAATGTGATTGAAAAAAATAGGTTGGAAATTTTATTTTGAATAAAATGAAGCCCAAACATATGCTAAAACTTTTCATCTTAAAAGATCAACCTACTTAAACGGTTAGATAAGGCTAAATGTATATTATTAAAATATTATTTTCGATACGTCATCTTACATGTAAACGAGTTTATTTATTCTCGTCAAAATCTAAGTATGTGCACAATTAATTTCAATGGGCAAGACCTTACATGTTTTGTTACCTGTTTTAAAACTTTAAACCACTTAATTATAAAAATTTAAATAGTTAGATAAAGATAAATGTACATCATTTTATATTATTTTCAACCCCACTCAATGGAGAATTGATAATACCATAGGTTCACAAATTAAGAGGGTGTTTGGTAGAGATTAAAATTGAAAAATTAATTGTTATTGTTGACTTTTATTAGACTAGTGAGGACTCAATAACGACTATATTTTTAATTGTAATTGAATTTTGAGCTCTCCCAAACAGGCTCTATATGTTTCGTGGGGAAAAAAATAAACTCTAATTATGGACAACACGTGCTTGCGAAATTAGACGTAGGCCCTAATACAATCAATTTATTATTATTATTGCCACACTAAGATGTTGTGGGATTTTAAAAAAGTAAACAAACATAAATAACTTGATTGAATATAAGTGATTATGTACTTTTGAGGAGCAAAAGTATTTGAATAAATTACTTTTCCCTTACTTACAGTAAAATAATTACTTATTTTAAAAGTAAATCGTTATTATCGTAGTGAAAATTTTACTTTGTTTGAAACTTAAATGAACTTCTTAAGCTTAAACCAAACACATCATAGAAAGACTTAGAAAATATAAAAAGTTGCGATCTCATCATCGATTTATTGGGTCTTGAAATTATATAACCTCCGTTTGAATCTCTCTAAAATTAAATTTTAAATGAGATAGCAAATTTCTCAACAGTACTTTATCATAACAAATTTCTATGAGAAATGACACTAGGTAGAAATCCTGATTGAACTATCGCACTGCTTTTAACCTATTCCTATCCTCAACTTTTGGGTTGAAATTACGAGTCTAGCCTACCATTCATTCTCCCCCAAATTAGCCCAAATCCTTCAAACACTGCATATTTGGGGGTAAATACGGAATGTAAAAGGAAAAGTCAATTTCAAAAATGTATTTTCGTGTCATTTTTCAGCATTTTCACTATATTCGGGCTCACATAATTTGAATTGAAAATGATTTTTTTCCTGGATTTTAATGCTTCTCAACTACAGTCACCAATATGGTTTACTAGTAATTTTTGTCCTAAAAGTTGTGGGCTACTCTTGAGTGCTGAACTCCCATGGTTGCCGCTATAAAAGTTTCAATCAAGAAATTTGACTGAAGAGCTTTAAAGAAATTTAGGCACAGTCTTACCACATTTTTTAAAGGGAAAAGTGACATTTTTTCAAAGTCTACTTGTCAAAAAGGAAGCATTTCCTGGCAATCTATGTTTTTAATTACCATCAACCGAGGAGACATGAGATTATAGGGTAAAAGCAAAAGACATTATTATTTACAAATGCTTCCCATAATATGTACTAATTATGCCTTTCAAGAATCTCGTAAAATCACTTAGGATCTGTTTGATTGCAAATGTGGAATTTGGGTAAAAAGAAAATGAATTACATGAAACTGAATTGTTTAGAATTTGTTTTACTGAAAATTGTAATTAATTGTGTTTGATTGGTATAATTTTTCACCTGAAAAATGTTGAAAGTTTGGTTTCGTTTTCATATAAATTGTCCATTAAAGTGATAATTTTTTTTTACCATTGAGTCTAAAATTTGTTCCAATTACCAAAAAAATAATAATTTTAAATTAAAAAAA
Source organism: Fraxinus floribunda (assembly GCA_903798395.1). Taxonomy (NCBI): domain Eukaryota; kingdom Viridiplantae; phylum Streptophyta; class Magnoliopsida; order Lamiales; family Oleaceae; genus Fraxinus; species Fraxinus floribunda. The sequence continues at coordinate 14,154 of CAIGRS010196314.1, read as the reverse complement.
ATTACCATACCGAATACTATTCGTTTGATTTTATTTTTCATGAAAATTGTCAATTAAATGGATGTAATTTGTTACAATTGGGAAAACCAAAAATTGGGTGGAAAATGAGTTAAGGATGAAAAATGAATTCCTTGGAAAATTTAACGTATCAAACAGCAAAAAATGTGAAAAATGAAAACGAATTCCAACTTCTCTAGAAAATTTCGTACTGTCAAACAGGTCCTTAATTTGTGAACGTAGCTCGATGTCTTAAGCACAATACATGTAAAAGATGACAACATATACAAAGCTTTTGGGCATCTATGTATTATTTTTCTACTACGTTTTTATTTACGTATATGATATATGAGTGCGTAGAACTCAAAATCTAAACGACTCTATAGTCTATACAAGTGAAAAACCTTTACTACGACACTTAATTACGAAAGGGCCAATGGATTTGGCAACAGAATGCTTGAAGACGAGCCCGAGGATTGCAGTCAAAAGCCCCAGTTAGGATTAGATGTTATCCTGTATAAACATATGAAACGAGTTAAGAGAATTATTTTAATTAGTAAAAGTGACGAGCAAATTTACCTCTGAATAAAAAAAAATTAAACAAGAGTTTTTCATTTGAGATCTGGTAACACCTTGGAAACTTGATTTTGAGGATTTTCTGCTGCACGAAGATGTGATCGTTTATATGAATTCTTTGTGGACATAGAAGGCAAATTTTGTTGAAGCCAAGACTCGGATGGAGATATTGGTGAAGGTGGAAGGACGGGAAACTGTAATCCACTTTGGTGAAAGTTTTCTCGATCTTCTGTTGTTGCTGTCTGCTTCTGTAAACATTCAGTAGCTTTCTTATCAGTCACTTCCATATTTGCTGCAGTAGTTGAATCCTTGGATGCCTCTATTCCGCCTTTTTGATTTGAATTGCTGGTTGAAGATTCTACAACGATGTTATATTTCTGAGAGTCAGACAGTAAATTTGCTCCATCTACAGTTTCCAACTTATCGGTATCTTTAAGAGAATAATCTACTGAAGGGGATTGATCCATCATTTTAGTAACAACTTCATGCTCTTTTTCTCTTGAACCAGTCTGTTCATTCGACCCTTGCATATTGGCAAAAAAAGGTTCCCTGCTCGGAGACTTTACTTTCTGTACTGCATTGAGACACAGAGTTTTCTCCACAACAGGAATTCCTGAATATGATTCCTCAGAACTGTCCTTCTCAGACAAGAAATCCCTAAAGGTTTTATGGCCTTTTTTATGTGATCCGAAGCCATTAGTCCCCTGATTCTTTGTTTCTTCGGGAAAAATGATTTGTCCTTTTTCTTTATTAGGCGATTCATCGAATGATTTTGATGTGTTTTGTTCTTTAAGTTGCCTGCCTAGCAATGATCCATCAGTATTCTGTCTCTGACAAATATTTGAATTAAAGTCAGTTCTCAAACTAATCTGATTACCAACTGAATTTCGATCATAAAAATTAGACCTAGACTGCAGCCAAAAAGGTACAACTTAGTCATCAAATACCTCAGGACGAAGATTAGAAAACATAAGCACAGAGAGGGACACGAGAAAGAAAGCTATGATATTTTTACCTCATTGACTCTTTTACTAAAAGAAGAACTAGCAGCTGAAGATCTATCGTGCAATTTATTAACAGCATACTTTGGTAATCGGTTCCTCGTGCTCATTGCTGTTACAGGATGTATGAGACAGAATGAGGAATTTAAGCAGAACCGCAGTAGTAACCCACATGCTGCAGGAAAATTTCCATGTTGATCATAATCGTCATCACTTTCTTCTTCTTCTTCTTCGTTGTCTTGGAGTTGTAAATAGTGCTTTACAAGACTGGGTCCATGCTGCATTGAAGGCTTATCTAGATTAACTATATTCTTTAATTGTCTTGGTTTTTCTTGAACTATGGGTTGCTTTTTGGTGGCAAATTGAGGTGCGTCTGAAGTCATAGCCGTTGCTGCAGGGAGGAACCGGTCCATCATGAAGTCTCTTGTCAATGAATCCGTCGAAAAGGTCCCAGATTGTTTCACCTCTAGTTCATCCAACGAACTTAAGCCACTCGAGCTACAATTAAAGAAAATTGATTCAGTGCTGGAGAATGTATCGAGTGCATCTGCATATGCTTCATCACTATGCTCCGAATGAGAACTCTCCTTCTCTATTGTCTTGTTACATCTCTCGAAATTGTTGACATCTTCATCCTGAGAACGAACACTCAGCACATCACGAGGAACATTTCGTGCTTGGCTCTTATTGAATATCGAAGATTTTCCAGGAGGAAGTTTCGGGGCAATTGGAGGCCTATCCGAGTTTTCATTGTGTGGTTTCATCTCTTCCTTCGGTCGTCCTGGGCGCTGTTCCCAGAGAAAAGGCACCGTTCCTGGACTCGTTAAAGGGCCAGATTTCAATTCTGTTTTATAAAGAGGAAGCCGAGGTATACCAGATTTGTCTGTTTTCCTTTCATTATCTTTCTCCGAGGCTACCATCGATGAGAATCTTCTCACCGACAGAAGTGGCTGGTCATAATTCAGCTGCTGCTTCTCCTCCATCAGATTCTTCAGCAACATGATTGCACGCTACCTTTGTAAATACTGTCACAAACAATTTATCATCAGAAAACAATCGAATGGTCTGAAACACATAGCACAACAAAATCCATGAATTTCCTAATTTAAACTATCTTTTAATGCTACCATCTTTCCACCGGAAACAAGTTAGGAGTTCAGTAATACACAAATTTAGAGAGAGATAGAGAGAGATTGTACACTACCTTACCCCGCGAAGATTTAAGAATCAACAAGTAATCTGATTTTTCTTGGTTGACGATTGAGATATGAAATGCACTCATGAATGGTGTAATCGTATATATGTACATATGAAAGCTGAAGATTAAGAAAGAGGAAGACTGAGAGAAAACAGAGACAGCTTAGGCCATGGGTTTTGTTGGTCAGTGAATGTGTATGGCCTCCTCTCCACGTCCATACCTCTCCCAACCTTTCAATCTTTCTTTACCCCCCGTCTCTTTCTCTTTCTCATTCTCATTTTTCATTTCAACCACACATTTTCCTAATAAAATGATATTACACACAAATCAAAAATTTTTCATCACTTTTCCACCACACATTCTTACATTAATCACTATTCTAAAATTTTTTTTCAACCCAAAATAGGTTTCAAACAGGAGCTTTATATTTATTTTTGGGGAGCATTTCCCGTAATAGTATTCGTAATGGACACATAGAGCCCCTTATTGGGGGGCGCCTATTGACACTCTTATATATTGTGCTATGTACCCATAGCACAATCATCATTTTTGTATCTTCATTGTGAATAACTCCTATTTGACAGCCATTTTTATTGAGAATGAGTTTTACGTGTGGTTAAAAATAGGGAAAAAAAAATTGAGTTTATGCGAAAAATATTATATTGTGAGAATGTATTGTTGAAAATGAGTACGATAAAAAAAAAGTTTTGGAAGAATCAAATAGGGGCTAAATGTGCAGTTGTGATTTTTACATAAAAATAAGTTTTTAAAAGTTCAGTGAAAATAATAGGCCATCCAGGAGGAACTAAGACGCTACAAACTTAAAATGTATGGACCTAGATGTTAAAACAGATTGAGGACTCATTTGCTCGAATTTGAAAGGGAGGGACCTCTCCTGCAATTTTTTTCCCAAATTTGAAAATCATTGTCATGGAAATTATGAGGATTAATACGTTAATTATTTTTCTAATTGTTTAATAATTTGGTCATCTCACCTCTTTCTTACAACATGATTGACATTCTCCTCTATGTGGAGGAAATTTGTGCAGTGATGCGATTGATGAGTTTAAAATCAAGAATGTATATGTTGTCATGTAGAAAAGTGTAAAAAAAAAGTATAAAGGAGAGCATACATGTAGCATAATCGAATAGTATAATATTCTTTGAAAATGGCTCGTACAATCATGCTACACATCTAGAACCACATGGGACACCTATAGGAAGGTGTCACTTGGCATCCCTATTCGTCCTATGGCTCTAGACGTTTAGAATTATTCGGGTTCATATTTCGGCATCCTGTTTTCGTATTCGATCATGCATTTAATAATGAGTAATGCCCTATTACTTCATAGGGGCTTATAGACCCCTCACGAAGGGTGGGCTCGCCCTATTTTTTTTTTTTTTTTCAAATACTTGTGGGGCTCACCCCTTTGTGAGGAGACGTAGTGATGTGCCAAGGGCATTACTCTTTAATAATGGAATTGGTGGGTCCTAACAATGGTATTCATTTTTTTTATTCGAGTGGGACAAGCAATTGTGAATTTCATTTTCTAGGATATTTTTAATCTGATTATTGTTTTATGATTATTAAAAAAAAAAAAACGCAAAGCCTGCCGACAGTGTAACCTTATTGTATTCAAGTCAAATCACTACGAAAGATTCAAACATAATAATAATATTTTAATCTTGAAAAAAAAAATTACAACGTATTCGGTATATCTCAAAATTCGATTAAAATTGAAAATATAGTCGTTATCGGATCTCTCTCGTCTAATAAAAATCAATAATAATGACTACTTTTTCAATTTTAATTCGATTTTAATCTCTATCGAACACGTCCTTAATTATCTCAGCATGACGACTTGAAAAACGAGTCTTTCTAGATAAACTTCTAATAAACGTGTTTAGTTGGAATGGGATAGCCTAACTACCAAGACATTTTTGTTAATTGCGCCCTTAGAGAAGCTAACTCGACTCCTGTTCTTTCTGAAATCTTTTTTATTAACTAGATAATAGCTAGGTTCAACATCAATTAAACACAACTTTAATTAAATCAGAATTTTTTAAAACGTGTATGGACATCCATAAGTGCCCCAAATTCCCTGCAACTGTGCCACTGAACGGTTAGGAATTCAATCATTCTGGTATTATTCCTAATATCATTTACTCTCTCAATTCCATTTAAATTGGGCCACCTTACTTTTCTTTTTTTTCTTTTTTTTTTTGTCTCAATTATATAGTACTATGCCCCTGTTTGAGCCAAATTATTGTAGAATGAGAATAAAAAATATAGTCGTTATTGGGGTCCACATAAAATATAGAAAATTTGAATTTAAATGTTAATGTGATGGATAACGGTCATATTTTTCATTTTAATGAGATAATAATGTAGATCAAACGGGGCCTATAATTTCTTTATTGAGAATATTTTGTTTTGTTCGTTTACTAATATACATTTATTTTACTTATGTTTGGTGAAAATTAAAATTCATATTTTAATTTAAGTCAAAGTCAATTTAATTACACATTCCATGAGTCCCACAACTTTTTAACCACACATTCATCAACTTTTATCAAAATTTACTAAAAAATTAATTTTAATCCCACCAAATACGAGATTAATTTGCCTAGTTATAATCAATTCACTGTTAATCGTCGATGATGAAATAAGGGTAAATTGGGAAAATTTTTAGCAAAAATTATTTTTCCAATAACATTAAATAAATTTTTTTAATCAGTGTGAAAAACAAAATCGACTCATATGATAAATGGGATGCTTAGAGGGTGTTTGGTAGAGATTAAAATTAAAAAACTAACCGCTATTGTTGACTTTTATTAGACGAGTGAGATTCAATAACGACCATATTTTCAATTTTAATAGAATTTTAATCGCTCCCAAACAATCATTGAGCAGATCAGCTTTGGTTTCTCCTTATTTGCCAACTCAAATAAATGAATGATTAGCTTATGGCATTTTGTTTAGCTATCTGTCCACCAATTGTGCAACGTTGCTCCATTCAAGTTTTAACTAATTGTCCAAAAGAAGTGGAACTACTCGTGATTTTCATGAGAGCCATTCTCGTTTTCACAACATATTTTCGGTAGCACACACATTTTAAAGTACATTAAAACATGTTCTTCGTAATTTGTTCGATCCAATGTGTACTAGACATTGAATCCAATATCTCAATATATCAACGGGCTCGATCTTACTAATGGCAAAAGACCTGATGGATGGGAGTCATTACGCGATTGGTCTCTTCATGTTCTTGAGCACATTTGATCTAATTTTGATCCAAATGTTTATTAACTAGGGAAGTATTAATGGAGCCGCTCAACATATAATTTATTTAACGACGGTCTCTTAACTTAGATTTAGTCGAACTTAGCCCATGTTTGGTTTGATAAAAGAAAATAAGATTTTTATTAAATTTTGATCAAAGTCGATGAAGTCCATAGTTGAACACGAATTTGGGGAAAAATGAGTTTTAAAAAATTGGGGAAAAAAGGGGCTTAATCGTCTAATTTGCATTCTCTCTTTCAATTTAACCATTTATGTAAAATTGTGGCACAACCAATGGCAAGTTCTATATGACGTAGACGTAATGCATGGCATGTTGAAGGAAGGTTAAAGTCCTCTATTAAGGATATTTAGGCTCCGTTCGGTCCGATTAAAATTCAATTAAAATTGAAAATATAGTCGTTATTGTGTCTCGCTCGTCTAATAAAAGTCAACAATAACGACTAATTTTTCAATTTTAATCCGATTTTAATCTCTACAAATATAATATCCACTATGGAGCTCATAATCCCCATATATCTCACGTTACCTAAAGTTTAAAGTTTTTTTTTTTTAAAGATAAAAAAAGAAACTTTTTACGTTTTCAATATTTTCTAAAATTCCGAAATAGAAATTTTAGCCTTTTAGAAGTTATCGTGCATCACAACTCTAAATGTCGAGTCAACCACTTAGAATTGATATTTTTGTTCCCTTATAGTATTGAGTGCTCCGGACCAAATCGGGATGTCAAGTTGAACGGGTATGTGAGCTTGTCGACCGATATCGCATCTCGCAAGCAAAATTTAAAAAAAAATAAAAAAATCTAGAGGTTTTGTTAAATGGGTTGCTTTTGCAGCGTTTGTATATTACAGGCTAAAAAAAGCAGCCCATAATACCTTGTCGATAGAAAAACGATGATAACAATTTTAGTTTACTAAAAGGGTCTGGTGAAATCATTTTGTTCTTCAGTGCTATTTGTGTAAGTTTTCTAATATCACTTTTTAACTTTATATAAAGTCAGTGTCCATGGGCTGAAATCACATTTTGCTATAAAAGAAAGGGAAATTATAAAAAATCAGATGTTTAAATATTGATTTTAAAAAATCAGACTCAAAGTTTAATTATTCAAAAATCAGGTATTTTATTTGAAACCTCTAAATTTATCCAAACCGTAAAATAATCATTTCTCTCAACTCTCTCACTCTCTCACCATTTCTCTCCACCGTCGTCGCCTCCACTCCCCCTCCTCCTCCTCCTTTCTTCTCTCCTTCCCCTACTCCTCTCCCCCTCGCATCTCTCAGTCGACAGCAGCGTCACGACGAGACGCTGCTGCACGAACAGCATAGTGCTCGACGCTACTCTTGTATTAGCATTTCCCCAAAGGAATTTGGGCTGTTTGGGCCGCGGCGAGGCCCATGGAGGTTGAGGTAAATGCGGCGAGCTGGGTACACAAGGAGGGCCATTCGAGGATTTTAAGGTTTCGGATTGGAGTGATTCAGCGAGGTTGAGCCGGTGAGATGGTAACTCGGAAGAGATGGATTTGGGATGGCGAGAAAGACTACGATGCGGCAGAGATAAACTAAAGGTAATGAGGTCGTGGCAGAGTTTCATTGAAAGAGAGGCAAAGTGAATTTCAGTTGGCAGTTTTTCCTACTGCAATCATTTGTAGGTAAGTGGAATACTGAAAATGCGACTTCTTGGTGGTTGTGGTTTGGTGAAGGAGTTGATGATGTTAGATTTGATGTGGTGGGGTGAGGGTGGTCGTAGTGTTGGTGGTGGATCGGGCGGTTGTGGTGGGTTTGGACGGTTTTTTGTGTGGTGGTGATGGTGTTTGTGTGGTGGCTATTTTGTGTTGGTGGTGGTGATAGTGTTTACTTGGTAGTTTTTTTGTAGTGGCGGTGGTTGTGCGGTGGAGGTGGCAATTATTTGGTTAATTTGTGACTAACTATTTGGTTATTCGACTGTGGAAGAATATGTGAATATTTAATTTGGAAACTTGTGACTATAAATTTTTTTGTCTGTGACCATTAAATAATTCGTGACCGACTAATTTGGAAATTTGTGACTGGCAAATAAACTGTGACCTTTAAATTTTTTGATCTGTGACTTATAAATTTTTTTGTCTGTGACCATTAAATAATCAGTCGACTAATTTGGAAATCTGTGACCTTTAAATTTTTTGATTTGTGATCATTAAATAATTCGTGATTAATTAATTTGATAATATGTGACCTATAATTATGTATATGTGACCATTAATGGTATAAATCTGATTTTATTGTATTTAATTAATTAAATATATACCTGAATTTTGAATTTTTAAACTATAAACTTGACTTGTGAATTGGTGTAAACAATACACCTAATTTATGATTTTTTCCCTAAAAGAAAGGGGGAAATTCACAAGTCAATTATTAAGCCCCGTTTGGTCCAATTATTTAAAATTTTAATGGTTGAAATAGTATTTTTTTTTTTTTGGAAAAAAATGCAGTTAAAAAAGAAGAATAACTTTTGGAATTAAAGTGTAATATTATTAATATTATTGGAGAATGTGTTTTTGATAAGAGGAGATGGGAAAATAAATTATAAACATCGGCTAAGTTTGGGGCAATTCAATTTTCAGGTTCTAAGTTTCAAAATCTAAAACCCGGGTATTAATTATTTAATTAAAAAAATATTAATTAAATCTATTAAGAGCTCGTTTGGTACTGATTAAAATTGAAAACATAGTCATTATTGGGTCCCACTCGTCTAATAAAAGTTAACAATAACGGTTAGTTTTTCAATTTTAATTCGATTTTAATCTCTCCCAAACAGGCTTTAAGGTCACAATTAATGGTCACAGGTGCGTATTTACAGATCACAGCTTGTTTATTGGTCACGACCATGGCCACTTACGACCACCACCAACATAACCTAATAACGCCACCACCAACAACATACCACCGCCAGCAACATAGACACTGACATGGCCTAAACGATCAACCAAATAATTGGTCACAAACACTTCCTGCCCCCACCCAACACACAACCACCGCCATGATTACCATCAACACCACCCCCACTTCACCATTACAACCAACATAACCACCGTGTCACCAGCGTCACCATCATCACAACTGCCACCACCAAAATTATCACCGTGACTACCACGACCATCCCTAAGCTCCTAATAAGCAAACCAAGAAGGAAGAAAACCTCCCAACAACTTGTTGTCTGAAACGACCAAATTATAGACATCATCGCGTGCTCAACCAGTAGATCTGACATCGTCGACGCTCAACTACAATCCAAAAACTTCGTCGGCTCTCAACCACAACCTACAACACACCTCATTCACCTCTACCAGAGAAACAGATGCAAAAGAGAAATAGAGAAACAGATGGGCACCAACGCAAGAAGTGGCGGTCGTTTTTTCGTGTGCAACGATGATGGGTGAGGTGTCGGTGAGGTGCGCAAGGGCGTCAATGTTGCACCTACCGGTACACGCACACGGCCAATATTGTGCTTGTCATCGTGAGCGTCAATCGCCAGTGATGTGTCTGTATTGCATGCACGAGCACAATGAAGAGTCGTAGGAGGGTTTGGTAGACGTACTAATAATTTATTATGTGCCTATCGTGTAACCTTCACCATCTATTTAAATGTTTTCTTATGAGTTTGGGCACCGTGTGCACAATATAAAAGGTTGGGGACATGGAATGGCACATATTAAAAGTTGGAGACAGATTTTATGTCCCACTTTGGAAAAGTTGGAGAAGGAATTTACCCCTTCAAAGTTCTGGAAAATTATTAAAAACAGTATTAAGAAGAATGCGTTCAGCTTGAAGTTATGTCCATATATTCAAAACTACACAGTTATGCGTTACCACGTCTAGTTGCTACCAAGAAAATCAAAACTGACGAGCATTTTCAGGGGAGAAGAACATATGTTGAATTGTTGCCTCGAAAAATATAACTTTTTTTTACTAAAGGAAAATAATATGAATAAAACATCGCATATACATGAGTTTTTCCCTCATCGGTAATAACTAATATGAATGAAATGTATATATAATTAAATAAGCCAAATTAAGCTTGTGTTTTTCCACTAGCCACAGTTATTGCCTCCTCGATAGCCTGGAAAAAAGTGGCAATCTTGTACGTAAAGAATCCCACGAGCATTGGTATCAATTCGAGGTGCATGAATCCATAATCCGGAACCAAAATCCTGAGTACAGACTACCTAATGAGATACCTGACTATAATCCAAGAACTGACATTGAAAATGATGAGGAGATATTTGAATGAACATATGCACTCTCTAAGTTCTTACCCATTCCACCGGTTATATAACATGACCAAGACAACAGGAACCAACAGCCTTGGCTGGCCAACAGCTCCCCTGCGAGTAAAAAGTTCTAATGAGAAAACCAGATGGAGCCTAGTAGGTCCTCTCTGATCTTCCAAATATAGAATGTCCACAATGAAATAGAACAAATTCATAGCAAACCCAAAAACATGTGGGACATCCTTAAGTTAGAAGGATTCATGTAGCCTACCCAAAACTCATTGTAAAAGAAGCTTAGTTTCTTGTTGCTTTTGCAATTGTAAACATTTCCATAAAAATTCTCCATGGACCTGTATTGGCTTATTTTTCAAAATGCACGAGAACTTGTACTTGGAAAAAGGGAAAACCATGGGAAAGAACTATTAACTACAATGTTCTTATAGTTCAAATTTATGCCTCACAAATGTCACCCTCAGCAAAAAGCAACAGGATTCTGTCCAGTTACACCACTAACTGAATTTTGACCAGAAAGTAGTTCTGTAGCAGTCATGATTAGGGTGCCTAATAAAATTCATTCAATGTTGAGATCAAGCAGTAACAAGGTCATCCTTGATGATGCAAACATACAATTATTCAGTGCAGGACATCACATGATTCCGTCCATATGATCTATCTTGATATAATTTGTCAGGATCAAGATGCAGAAGGTATTTGCAAGTCATAGTTAAATGTCAGAACCAGTTGGCCTTTCACCAAGAAAGACGGGCCTGGTTTATATTTGGCATTTTAAGTACTTTTTCTCTAACCAAACTGTTACAGTTGGTATGCTATTCACAGAGAGAGAGAGAGAGAGAGAGAGAGGAAATAAGCAGGAAAAAACTCAAATGTCGGCTATGATAGAATTGACCGGTTACAGTGAAAAGCTGAAGCAGGCATACTTCAAAGACCTGATATTAAGGTTTGCAATTTTGAAAACATCGCCAGTAGCCAGAAAACCATCACATTTACCACTTAAGTAGTTGTCATGCCATAGATGTCCAGACATACAAGGGATTTTAGGCACACAAGCAAACTATATTACATCATTCAGCGTAAAATTAAAATAAGAATCAGTTTGAGCCCCATTTTCCACAAAAAATGGGTTTTGACATTTTGTAATAGTATTTTTGGAGAATGAATGGTTAAAAAATAAAGAAAAGTTTTGGTTTACGTGCAATGTTATTTTATTTAAATAATAATATGTGGCTGAAAATGAGTTTGGAGAATGTGGCTTAAACATGGGCTAAATTTCATTTCATCAATTAAATTTGGATTTTTCGGCCACGGAGAATTACACCTCATCGAAGAGAAATTTTATAAATAATAGAAATTCTACATAAAACCAGAGGCAACTAAATTAACATTGTAGTATGTTCATAGAAAACCCATTATCTCAAGATTCTGAAACCCATGGAGTAAAAAAAGACATACTTGACAAGTCCTTTTGCTCCATCTGCCATAGAATCCACGGTGTTTCCAAGCATTCGCATGTATGCCAAAGAACCAAGAAATCCAGCACCATAGCTGAACAAAAGAGAATTATGATTACATACTGGCAGTCAGAATGTCTTTGTGAACTACTGTTATACTGAAAATGCTCCAGCGAGCAAGTGTCAACATAAGATGGATTAATGTACACCTGATTATGTGATGAATCAGAAATGTAAACAGAAGAATCCAGGAAAATAATAAATAAATACAGAATTGAGGTTTCAAATAACAAGTCATTTGCAAAGGACGGTTAATGAAAAAGGTAGTAGTTTCACAGATGTCAAACATCCCATCTCATTCACAAATATATCGCAGATTAATTTCACAAGGTTGAAGAAATAGTCATACAAAAATTCTGAAACGCATACTAGTAAGGTACTTACCTTGCTGCAATTTCTGGAGAATAAGAACAATAGGCCGAGATTACACCAATACCACCAATGCCCAGTGTGAGGAACTGCAATTTATTCTTCAACTGCAAAAACATTAAAAGGAGAGAATGGAACTTCCGACTAAAGATCTTAAGGATGTAGAAGCTAATACTTTCTTCAAAAAACCTTATAGTACTGTTCCCTTGACTGAGCAGCCAACACTTCTGGGTCACCTCTGGGACGCTTTGATTCCCTGAACATCACTTCCTGCAGAACAAGAAAACTTGGATTAACGTGAAAAGGATTTCTTAAGAAAAATACATCTATCCATATATTCAGCTTGAAAATCAGCACTTTGTTTTAAGCAAGCAGAACTTTAAGCATATAAGATGAGAAGACCCCTATTTGAGCCAACTAATTGTATAATGATAATGAAAAATATAGTCGTTATTGGGCACACAAGAGATGGAAAAATTTGAATTTAAATGTTGATATGATGGATAACGATCATATTTTTCATTTTAAAGAGATAATAATGTGGATCAAACGGGGCTATATCTCCAAAATGAAACTACATACACTGCCTCCAGTTGCAGCTTTAGTAGCTCTGTCCCACTTCTCTAGCTCACGTCGTGTTGGGGCTGGTCTCCATTTTCGAGAAGAAATGCTATTACTCTACATATCAATTCAATCCTGATGAGTATGAAAATAACAAATGCAATCTAGTTTTACAGAATATTTTTTCAAAGGGTACTTAAAATCTGTCACACTTGAATTTCTTCAACTTGTGGTTCAACAGCAGATCTTGAAGGCGCTGTTAACTCTTTGCTCAAGTCAATTTCCAAACTGCATCCTCAAAGAGTGGAACTATTACATGGGAAAGCAGTATAGGAATTGAAGACAAAATAAACTAACAAGTTCCAAAAATAAAAGGTTGTGTACCTGTCCAGGCTCATGACTCTGTTCAAGCTAAGAAATCCAGAAGGCTCTTCCTGTTCAGGAATGTACCAAAACAATATAATTTATCAAATTCAGTGCAGATACAAGGACAATATATTTTATCAATCAAAAGGAATAAAATTTCAATCTTCGGTAAAAATCCGAACAAACAATTCCGGAATCAAACTGCAAAATTAAATCAGCAGTGCTTCGCAGAACAGCAATTAATTAGACAAGCAGCAAATTCTAGAAATCCTCTCTCAAAAGAAGGAAAGAAAATGACACAGAGAGACATCCCTAAACAATGTTCAACAAGCAGTATTATCCAAATTCCAAAACATTTAATCTAAACAAGCGCTACAAGTTCCCCATTTTTAATAATTTCTCATACAAAAGCAACAACAAAAACAAAACCCACAATAGAAATAACTCGAAAAAACCTAGATAATGACAAACCAAAAATAATCAGTTGGCCAAATACTGGACCTTTGCAGATGAAAATCGAGGGTCAGAATTAGTGTCGACATCGACAGGGTCTTGAATGAGCTTTTTCATTCGACCCATGAAGTCTTTGTTCCACAAGTAGTCATCAGAGGCAAGAGGGTCCTCATCTCCACCCCAGTATTTCCTGAGCTTCGTTGTGGTGGGTGGGCCCCCGTACTCACCCGGAGCCACCCCTGTAGACCATTTCATAGGCTTTTTCTTGGGCAGTATGATCTTGGTGGGCGGCCTTGTGATTGTTGGCTGTGGAGAATCTTCAGATGTGGGTGTGGCTGTTGAAGTCACTGAGAGGCAGCAATTCACTACTACTGCCATTGTGTGTGACTGTGTGTGGGGGGCGGGCACGGGAACTGAAATAGGAAATATCGGCAGGGGGTTGTGAATTGTGATAGAGAAGATGACAGAGCGTGTATAGTTGATATTCCGCCCAAATATTGTCCATTTTTTGTAATTTGTATACAGATTTTTTTATTTTGAATTAATAATTACAT
>CAIGRS010196284.1:0-13276 GCA_903798395.1 Fraxinus floribunda | reverse complement strand
GTGGTTTTTATGGATAGAAAGCCGTTGGCCGATTCGAACTTGGGATGAATTGAAGCGTTTGTTGCAGGATCGATTTGGCAAGAAGAAGGTCTCCATGGTGGAAGAGATTCCAATGCTAGAGGTACAAGATGATCTGAAATCAGAAATTAAGAAGGCGATGTCTGACATAATGGAGAAGTTCGATTCCATGATAGCAAAAATGCGACGAGCAGAGAGATCGGAGCAGGTTGTGGAAGAAGTTGCTGGGGAATCGCGGGTGCAGGAAAAGAGCAATGAAGAGAAATCCTTGGGTGGACTGATTGAGGAGAAAAGGTCAGAGGTGAGACAGATTTCTGTGAGTTGGCCGAACCAGGATAAAAAAATCTGTGGCTAAGCCAGAAAGGGAGAGGAAGAAAGGAGAGGTCGCAGAGAACTCACCGGAGCCGACGATTTTTGAAGTCACCGATGGAAGGAAAAGGGGCGGGCAGCGACCTTGCCTGATGCCACTATCAATTATGAAATTCCACCCAAATCAGAGGAAGGTCACGATGAAGAACAGGAAAGATAATGGGCTGGAAATTGGGGCTCATTTTCATATAAACAAACAAGTGGGCTTGGGTTGGGAGAGGGACGATCAAGTAGAAGGTAATTTACTTTATAAACAAGGCCAAGAAGAGTCAAGCCCAATAGGAAATACAAGTCTAATTGGTTTTTACCGTAGGAAGACAGAGGCTTGCTCTCCATTTAGCAAAAGGAAGCTTTTCTCTTCACTCCCTAAATTGGTCTCCTACCCATCTCTTAATCAAAATTCACCTTCATTTTCAATCCCAAAATCAGTTTCCATTACTCCAAAATTCATCAAATCGAAGCAATCAAAACCCCTCAATCAACTTACTGTTTCGGAGCTTCAAAAGAGGATGGAAAATGGTTTTTGCCTTCATTGTGACGAGACAAATTCACTGGGCCATAATTGTGAAAATAAAGAGTTACAAGTGTTGGTGGTAACTAATAATTTGCAGGAAGTATGCTTCATAGATATGGCAAACGGGGATGAGGAAAAAATAGAGCTTCCAAGGGTGATGAAGTCTCAGGGGCAGATTCATCCTGACCACATGATATTGTTAATTGAGGTTGCGGTCCGCTATAATTTGTTTTCAACTGGACATGTTCGAGCATTGGACGTCTTGTGGGTAGGGGCTACGGGCTATGGAGTTGCCATGGATATTATACTTGTGATAGTTGCTTGACTGAGTAAGTCCGCTCACTTCAAAAGACTGAAACATCCCTTCTCCATGGTGACCATGATTGGAGTGCTTGCAAGGAAAATGGTATGGTGGCATGATGAATTGACCAAATCAGCATCAACTTCCACCTTGAGGACAAGGTGGATTTCGGGGGGCAAGTAATGATAGCATCCCAGTTCAAATAAGATTCACTCATACGGGCGATCATTCAAGCTTCTAGAGCATTCTTGTTGGTGGTAACTAATAATTTGCAAGAAGTATGCTTCATAGAGATGGCAAACGGGGATGAGGAAAAAATAGAGCTTCCAAGGGTGATGAAGTCTCGGGGGCAGATTGATCCTGACCACATGATATTGTTAATTGAGGTTGTGGTCCGCTATAATTTGTTTTCAACTGGACATGTTCGAGCATTGGACGTCTTGTGGGTAGGGGCTACGGGCTATGGAGTTGCCATGGATATTATACTTGTGATAGTTGCTCGACTGAGTAAGTCCGCTCACTTCAAAAGACTGAAACGTCCCTTCTCCATGGTGACCATGATTGGAGTGCTTGCAAGGAAAATGGTATGGTGGCATGATGAATTGACCAAATCAGCATCAACTTCCACCTTGAGGACAAGGTGGATTTCGGGGGGCGAGTAATGATAGCATCCCAGTTCAAATAAGATTCACTCATACTATATAAGATTCACTCATACGGGCGATCATTCAAGCTTCTAGAGCATTCCATAGTTAGGTAGCAAAGGGGTAAAATGGAGAATAAAAATATAGTATAATATCTATAAATGTAATAGGGGGCAGGGGAGAAGAGGCATGGAATGAGTGTTTTCCTGTTAGGAAAAAGGGGGAGAGATCAAGGCCTCTCGAATGCCTTGGATTTGTTCTGTTCATTTCCATTTCATTTCAATACAACAATCAATTGATACAAATGTTATTTGTTTACAAGAATTGAATCAATCTATACTACATCTCATTCCAACAGAATCATATTACATCAGATCCTAGTTCTACAGCAGCATCACCTCGTCTGTGCAGCTGGTTTNTCGATTCATCAGATCAGCAGCAGGGGATCCTATCAGTGTACTCTTCTAAATGGTGACTTAAAGATTTTGTCAGTGATCCTTAATCATTTCCCACTGTTCCACCTTGAAGGATTACACAAGCTTCCTGGGTAAGCTACTGTCAATTCCGATATGACTTCATACCCCGAACTCGCGTTAGAATCCCTCCATCAAGTACGTAAATCTGAACTTAAAGACCTCGGAGGTCGGTGTCAACAAAAATAAAAGGAAAACAAATCTCCTACAATCTCTAATTAATCATAATATCCTATCTATGGTAAATGGAATCCTCAACAACCTTCCCTCAATCAATTTGGGATTTCAACACAATATATGCTCGATTTTTCTCTTTTCTTTTCTTTTTTCCTTACTTTCTTTTTGTTTTTACCTGAACTTCATTCTAACACATAATTTGGAGTCACAAATTCATGTGTCTTTACTTTTCAGGGTGGATTATTTAGTTTCGTTTAATATAATGTGCATTATTGTCCTTTGGGGGCTAACATTTTATTTATGATATTCTAATGGTTTGAGAGCTGCATGTCCAATTTTATGCAATGCATTGAATGATCATGTTCTCTATGGTCTTCTTTAGAACTTGGCATATGGTGATTGGATGGATGAACAAAATTATTTCTGTACTTTCAGGAGTGACATGTAGTATGCTTTTTAACATGCGTCTAAGTCAATTTTCCATTTCTTTGGAAGGTAAGGGCTGCATCAATTACCTGTTTCGCAGGAATGACTTCTTCAGTCTTCTTTTCTCTGCCAAAAGACAAACAGGATTTTTCTATCAAATCTTCCGTAAGTTCGGTACCAAACCGTAGTGTTTCTTCCATAAAGTGATAATGCGAAAGCCATGTGATTTATCATATACTGGTTCTTGTAGATTGATGCTGCTCTAAGCGATGTTCCTTCAGTTAGATCAGCTGCTTGTCGTGCCATTGGTGTTATTGCATGTTTTCCGCAAATATTTCACAGGTAACGTACCATTGCTGTATCTTGAGTTTCCGATGATAACTGATGCTCAACAAAGAGAAATTCCTAAGGAGTTTCATTCTGAACAGCACAGAGATCCTTGAAAAGTTTATCCAAGCTGCTGAGCACAATGCTCATGATTCACTGATCTCAGTAAGTATGTCCTCTTTGTTCTATTTCTTTGGTCTTAGTCATAGTTTCCCAATGCACAAAGACTCATTGAACCACCAAGAGTTCCTGGGCTTAAGATAGGAGATGAAGAAAAATGCAAGCCTCATCCAAAGTGAGGATCATATTTTATTAGAATAAAAAAGTCTACACATTCATAAATATATTCAGAAAGGCTCAGAACTGCTGAGGTTTTAGTAAAAAAATGTAGCAAAATTAAATTATTTCTCCTATTACTTTGAGCAAAATCATCACCAAAGTGATCTGTGAATAGGATTACAGATATATTTCAATTTTAGCAACCAGTCCAATTTAAGTGGCCAAAATATTAATACCACATAAGATGCTAAAAGAATCGAACATTTAGATTTAACAAGGGAATTATGAATCTAAAAATCTTACAAAAGTAAAACTGTCTTTTTTGTCGCTTTTTCTCTTTCTTTTTTCTTTAACCTTTTTGTGCTTAAGAAATAGAAAAACTCCTTATTCTTCACACAATGGCCAAACGTGCTTAGGAGGTTACCTGGGTGTGTTATAACTATAAAGTCTAGCCATGCATCATTTTTTTTTTTTGAAAGTTTCTTCTCCTTTGTGTATCATAGCAATTTAACTTGGACTTAGGAAAAAATATTAATGAAAACTTTCAGGTTCGCATTGCTGCTTCATGGGCCTTAGCAAATATATGTGATTCTATTCATCATTGCATTGATGCACAGCCTTTTGAGACAGATTCCATAGGTGAGTAAGTGTTGGAATCTTACATATTTTTCTCCACTAATGTTGGATTAACTTCTTCAATCATATTTTCTCCATTGTGATAGCATCGAGGGAGGGTGCTCGATTTATATCATTACTAGCGGATTGTGCTTTGCAGTTGGCAAGTGACAATGACAAGGTAAACAAGCAACATGCAACGAGTTTTCAACTATATCTGTTTCTATTTTTATCACTTTTGTCAGTCACAAGTTCCTCCACTTAGTTATTATGGTTGCCAATTGTAATTCTCACTGGTTGCTAAGGAACAATTGGTGAATATGCATTCATGTAACTAAGCTCAAATTTCTTGGAAACAGTACTTAGTTGTTCTTATTGTGTGTCTATCTACATATTAAGCTTCGGCATGCATGTGATAATTGCCTTCACTTTGTTGTTATGGTTGCCAAATTGATTATCTGTGTATGTGTAGCATATCTGATAATGAACCGAATGGAGTAGCGAAAAAGGATTCATGTAGCTGGGCTCAAATTTCTTGGATACTAGGCTTAGATTGTTATTGTTATCTATCTGGCTGTTTATTTATTAAGCTTTGGCATGCAAGTGTACAAAGAATATATACCATCCCCCATTGGATAAAATCTAACCAATCATCAGCATAAGGTAGTATTTCTGAGCTGCATTGAACTCTCTTAAGCAACTAACCTGCATCAAGCAATGTGGGTCTATGTTCTAGGTTTCTATACACTTACGGCTACTTAGGCATAACCCAATAAACTGCGTAATAATGAAGAAGCAAATAATGATGCAAAGGCCACCTTGCAATGCAGAAACAAGTTCTTCCCACTTTCCTTACACTTTAAATACCAGCCAACGCAGATTTTCTCCTCAAATTAGCTGTAAAATCAGCTAATTTTAATGGGTTTCGATTAAGGTTAAAGCTTATCTAAAACTTCTATCATTAGTTATGCCTTTGCATTAAGTCGATTTTGCTCACGTACATGCTTGTGCAAGCTGTTGACCTCGTTCTATAAATTAATCTCCATTTCTGTGTTCTAGGTTAGATATATCTTTATATCTTTCCTTGCAACTACGTGTTAATTATTTCTCCTAATTAATTTTTTTTTTTACCCTTTTTGCTTCGTTTACTTGACAAATTTCTTTGGTGCAGGTCAAAGCAAATGCTGTTAGAGCTCTGGGGAATCTTGCACGATTTGTTCAATTTACAAGCCAATCAACTGCTCATAGAGAGCCCATTGATTCCATGACCTCAACACTAATAGATGATGGCCAAAATTTGTCCAAGGATGATCTGAACGAAAGGTCATATTCATTCCAGTCAGCATATTCGAGGAATTTCCATTGGCTTGGAAAGATGGTGCAGGCATTTCTTTCTTGTGTGACAACCGGAAATGTCAAGGTGTTCTGGTCTCCTCATCTCCCTTTCCCAGCTTAAAGTCAAGGATAAGAAGCTGAAACTTGACATTTTTTATAATAAGTTGGAGTTAATATATATTAAACTTTTAATGGGATTATATCACATTTTCTTATTTGGGCTTTGCTAACAGGTTCAGTGGAATGTCTGTCACGCATTGAGCAATTTATTTTCCAATAAGACTTTGAAACTGCAAGACATGGATTGGTAAGGATTCTGTTTCTTGTCTTTCACTTGCTAAATTTGTTTCTTTTTCTGGGAAAAAGATTGGAGCAACTGCTGGAAACTTATTAATGTGCTCCTACGAAATGCTGGCATTTTGACTTTGAGAAAGAAGAAATATGACACGAGTTTACTGATAGAAGAAAAGATATACATTAGGGAGGACATGGCGTTTTCAGTTACACAAGTCTGAAGCAAAAGAAATCTATCAAGCTTTTCTCTGTCTATGTAGCTGTGCTGACCTCTAAAACAGCCTGTTGCCTTGACAGGATAAGACATTATTGTTTCTACAACAAAGCCAGAAATGGTCTTGTTCTCCGAGGACGAATATCCATTTAAAATCCTTGACTATGGTAGGGACTTCATACATAGATGAAATAATTCAAAAGAAAAGGTATAGGGTATAGGAGCTTGAAAACTGACAAGACTGAAGAAGAATACGTGCATGAATGTATATCTATTTTCTTATACTGTCAAAGGCTTTTTACAACCATATATACAGCTGAAAATACATATAATAAGGAAAATAATCATCTAAAATCTGTCATAATTACCAGCAAAACAGATCCCAAAATTCTGTGCTGAAGACTAGGAAGACTTCCTAAAATGCATCAGTTAAATCAGCAAATTATTAAACAATTTTGACTTTGTATTTAAAGGAATTCCTTTTAAACTCGTCAACATGGACCTTCTGATCAGGAGTATATGCAATCTAACTGATGTCTTAACTTGGTTTCATTTATTGGATTATATCTGCAAAAGTCTCTTTCATATATTTGCTTCTTGGTTTTAGTTTTGAGGCATGTATTCTTTTCTCTGATATGCTCATGTTTCTCTTAAATCAGTTATATATAGCTTCAGATATGTTCTCTCAAATTATGCAGGGCTCCTTCTGTTTTTAGTATCCTCTTGCTGCTGCTTCGTGATTCTTCTAATTTCAAGATCCGGATACAAGCTGCTGCTGCTCTGGCTGTTCCAGAAAGTATAAATGGTGAATAACTGAATAATAGTCGTTCTTTCATGACTATCATGGCTAATATTTCGTTTCGGTTGTCTCAATGCAACAATTGTTGAACCGTGTTACTAAACTCCTTTTTTGCCTATATAGCTTGCCTCCATTCATGACTTCCCCCTACTTTCTAATTACGTTTTTACTTTTCTTGTGAATATATTTGTTTCATTGAAATAATCATTTTGGTATGCAAGAGATATATGATCTATGGCTTCTTCAGGATCTTATCACGGAGAAATATGGCTCATCTAATGTATGTCTTATTATAAATGAGGTTTTTGCACTGGTGGAAGTCTGGTTTGCTTTGTAGGACTAATTTTGTGGAGAAGATTTTAAGAAAAAACTTAAATCAACTTTCCAACAATAAAAACTAAAACTTTCTAATTATACAAAATGTTTGTTGATTCTTGCACCTGAACTGGTTTAGAAAAATATGCCATGACAATGTTATATATATATATATTTGATTAATAAATTTATTTTCTTATCTTAGAAGTCTTATATCCGGCACAAGATGCCTAAAGCGAAAAAAGATGTAAAGAGGCTAAAATGCTAAAATTTTCTTCTAAATTTTGATGTACTATTTTTTAGCATTTGTTAAAACATTCTATTAGAATCATAAGCATGCCTAGTCAATGAAATTTCGACAATTTTTTTTATTGTTGTGCATAAAAACTGAAGGGATAAGCTACTAGTTTCTTGGTACAAATAAATTTGGGATAAAAGCAGGCCTGATTAGTGATTAGCACTGCTGCTCATTCATCACCTCCTTATGCCTCTAGATTCTGGATTCTGGATTAAGTTTCCCATTCTAGCAAGTCCAGGGAAAACTAACATCCCTTGTTTCTTAACTTTCTTTTTTTATAAATGTTGTTTCTAACATTCTAGCTGCTTTTAGCTCATCTACCCTCAGCTTCAGATTGGTTTGTGCTGCATAAAGTGATGTACTTCTGATCATTTCTTTTGCTGCAGTAGCTACATACATGTCATTGTTCTGTTCTGCCTTTTAAAGACAGTAGTTTGATCTTTGTTTTGTTTTGTTCTAATTATATTATGTTCTTCTAATATCTTTTAATCAGATTATGGTAGATCATATTATGATATCCTTCAAGGTGTGGAGCACATACTAGAGAATTTTAGTCGGGACCAGATTTCAGCACCATCTAACTTCAAATATTTGATTGCACTTGAAAAGCAGGTGATTCGACGAATCTTGTGAACTGTTCTTATTGCATAATTATTGTGTGGAACCAATTATAGGACAGTGCTAAGAAGGATTGCTCAGATATTGAATCTTGTCTCGTGTCATTCTTAGCTTGCTGTTGACTTGCACGCGCTCTAGAAAACAAAAGGGTTATCATTTGCTTTACTGGATGAGAAAACCTTTGGTTGCCAAATATAAATGGTGGAGCACATCTTTCATACACAAATTGCTAAATACTTTTTTATATTTTAGGCTGTCCCTAACAATGTTATGTGCTTTTGGTCCTGCTGTTTGAAAATAATAAGAGCTTTCTACCCTTTGGTACTATACTAGAGCAAAGATTTTTAATTTCGGTGGAAAATTGATTCGATATGAGCCTTTTTCGTTTTGGGAGCATTTGAACCGTAGTTTTCTAACTCATAAAAAATGTAATAGTTCTCACCTTCCAAATATTTTGTCCATGCTTGCTTAACTGGAAAATGTGAAAAGCATATATATATGATGTCACGAATTTTATGTAAAAATTTGCAATTATGTTTTAAGTGATATTTTCTTGTAACAGTTGACTTCAACCATGTTGCACATGCTTGGCCTGGCTTCAAGAACTGATCATCAAGCTGTACAAGATTTTCTTGTCAAAGTAAGATCAACAGATGAAAGCAACCATTAGAAATGTTTTTTATTGTGAATATCTGCTGTGACTATATTTAATAAACTGCCCAGTTTATATTGATATGTGTAATTCTCTTGATCAAATTTGTCCATCTTTGTCCTCAATATTATAGTATTTATATCAAGCTTCCTCTCTTTTCCTTTGATATAGAAAGCATCATTTCTCGAGGAGTGGCTTCAAGGGTTGTGCTCATCTCTTGAAGAGACAAGTTCTTCAGCTGAGGAGACTACATCTGTTGCATCTGTAAACCTTAAAAAGGATGTTATATCCATAACGGTTCGCTCACTGATTGAGGTGTATGAAATCAGCAATCACAATTCCGTTGCACAAAGGTTTGGCAGATTGGCCAATGGCTTTCTGTGAATTTCCTGCTTTATCCTTTCGTGATTCCCATCTGTTGTATAAAAAGGTCAGCAGTCGAGTATGAGGTTTCTACATTTCTGGGTTTAACGGGTTTTTTACGGTTTTCATCAAAAGTTTTCCAGTGGCTACACTTGTGTCTCATGGATCAATGGGGGCATCAAATGGTCTCTACAAGACGAGGCACTGTCTTGGAATTTTGGTTATACGTTTGATTAATGTTGTCAATAGTCAGATTATCGATGGTATGGAAATTCTAAATGTCTGTTTTATTTTTGTATTTTTTGGGAGGAATTCTTTTTTGCCCAAGCTGTACACAAATTGGAACTCTCCACGTGACTTTCCGAGACTGTCTTGGAGATTACCGAAATATAATGTTACTATGCAAGAAAATGAAGTAAATTTATCACAAATTTAGGCTGCGTAGGCTTACAAGGGCTACATTTCATTTAGTCAGTGTTTTAAAGCATAAATCGTGGTTAGACATGCATGTCAAGATTTAAACATTACGAGTTTAGGTACAAAAAGTATTATTATTATAAGTACTTGATTATTCAAAAAATCGTTTAAGAATTAAAAAATATATATTAAACATTTAAAATTATAAAATATTATATTTACTTAAACAATTTCGATAATTAGTTAATTATATGATTAGATTATTTGTGATAGTTTCAACTTCTAATTAGACTACTTTTGCTTATTAAATTTTGAGGAGTTTCATATAGAATTATGGTACTATTATATAAAAATGGCGTATAGAGAATTCTATAAAATGATGTGGAGGGAAAATATTTGGTGAAAGTTTATTGTATTTTAAACTGACAATTTATAAAGTGTCATTATGTAAACATTGATGTACATGTAGTAGGACTTTTTCAATAATATAAATGACACTGTAACTTAACTATTTGTTGGATAAAGTCATTTTTTTGTTACTTTTGTACAAATAGTCATTTAAAAACTTGAAGCTAAAGTCAAATAAAAGCTTAAGGAAAAAAAAAGTTAATAAACTAAAATCAAATAAAATATTTTAAAAAGGGGAAAAAATAAAAAGAATAAAAAGATTTTAATAAAGCATGCCTAGATAATAAGGTGTGTTTAGACGCACATTAAGTGGTCAACTGCAAAGTTAAACACTTAATTCGCATTTACTGTCAAGGCAATATGTTTTGTTGAAATTTAATTCATGAAAGAATATTGCATTTTAGCAGTTGACCGTTTAATTCGCTTATACTGTTAAGACATATTTTGTTGGAATTTAATTCATAAAAGAACACAGCATTTAATTCCTTAAAAAAAATAAAAATTAATGGACTATGAAGCTATTCATAAAAGAAAAGAATTTACAAACTATAAAGCTTATACAGTGAATAGTACACCGATAAATTTTAAATTTTGTGTTTGGGTTTCATTATCTCTCTTAATAAGGAGATTATAATGAAATGAGTAATTGAGTTTCGTGAAATATATGAATAATAAGTAGATAGTATATTAGTAATTATGAAAATGTGATTAAATTATAAAGGTTGACTTTGATTGAAAAATATAACTAATTTATAACTGTTGTTGTTGACCTCAAAAAACGAACTCAAAAGATATCGGGTCCATTCGTGCATACGCAAATTATAAAGGATGACTTTGATTGACGTGAATCTACGGTCGAGATCGCTCCAAGGATTGAACGTGGAAGGGGCTCAACGACACGAGACGTTACCGTCCGGGTTTTCGACGAGATAAAAGGAACAAGATTGAAAAATGATCAATGAGGAAATTGTAGAGAGCAAAATATATTGCTTTTTTGCATTTAAAGTTACATTAGTCCTTACATAATACATGGATGAGGTATTTATAGTAGTACAAATGAAATGGTGACTTTTGGATCAAATTACACCTGGCCTCATCTTCTCGGCCGACCGTCAATTCATAGCCATCACATTGACTTTCCTATCTACTCAAAGCATTAAATGTTTTTACATTGACAAGACAATAAACAATTACACTTTTCTCAAATGTCACATCAATCATTCGTAGCAAGATCTTCATCATGAGCAGATCTGTACACGTGGGTCGTCGCCAACTGAAGAGCTTTAGATCCATGAGTGCCTCGGAAGTACTAGGGCCTCGGCTGATACAATGGCCTGGAATAATGGGCCTTGGAATAGTTCTGGGCCTCGGTTGGCACATAGAAAAGGCCAGTTGGGCTAGTCCCACTGCTTGCTATGATGCCACGTTGTAGCTCCTAATTATGAGTTATAACAATAGTCCCCCAAATCTATGTGTGATTATTTATGTCATGCGTGGACTTTTGATAATGAAGTTAAAAACGTTTTTGAAATTTTGAAGTTAATGGGGGTAACATTCTTGTTTCCCAAGTCCAGGCATAGATATTCATATTTTGCGTGAAATTTATTAAGTGATTAGAGCCTTGCTTACTTTGCAACAGAAGTTTTTGTAGCATATTGTCATTGAACTGCTGAGGCTCATGTCGATGGACAGTAAAATTTAATGTTGAAGCTGAGGCGAGCCAACAACGGGACTTGCTGAGGCCAACATGCCCTTTTGAAGCAGAGATGAGTTCATAATTGAACTGGCTGAGGCTGGAAGCATTTTACAAGGTGAGACTCCCTTGGAGCAAAGGCTCTATACGAGTTTATACAATGTCGAGGCTATAAGGCTCAATTCCGAAACTGAATTGTAAATAAATTATTGTGGATATTGGTGTACGTGATTTGACGGTTTCGCTTGTTTCAAAGACGGGGCAGTTGCATAGAAACAACTTCCAATACACGCACGGTCGTTTGCATTAAATGCGTAATGATGGCCAATAATTAGCATGGGTGATTTGTGGGAAGCAGTTACGCGTCGAGGCTCATGTTGTGAATCACACGTATTGATCTGAGGCGTTGATAAGAAAAATCGTTTGCATTCTACGGTTCGGATTGCTTGCAAATCTGGACGCCTCTGATTTACTGGGCCTCGATCCAATGGCTAGGATTCAATCTCTCCCTTGTATAAAAGCCAAACTCTTATCATTTTAACACTTTACCTTTGCAAAATATTCGCTCAAACTCTTCCAAGTGTTCTTGCTTTCAGAAACTTTTTCGGCAACCAGTCTCCGGCGAGTCTCTTGAGTCATCATTCATTTAGGTATTTCCTTGTAAAGAGGATTTTTCGAACCTTTCTTAAAGTTTTCTGCATTTTTCATCTTTTTCTACATATTAGCATGTATGTCGAGGCGTCAACGACAATCACAGTAACTAGGTTAGGAGAGGAGTCCATTTCTAGAAGGTCTAATGAGTGGTATAGCATAAGTGAAGAACTCATAGATTACAAGGTGGGTTAGGGGGCTTCAAATATCCCATCTTGCATAACCTCTTCAAAACTAGCTGAACTTAGGGGAACGTATTGCATTCCCCATAATATAGAACTCATAGTCCCCCGAGGCCCACGAACGAGCCTGTTTTTCGAGGCTTAGTTGCGTGGCTTTTAGTGAGTACCTGCTCAAGGTAGGTGCGCATCTGCCTTTGCACTCCTTTTTTAGGGCTGTACTGAGGACATTCATGTTATCGCCCACCCAGGTTCTACCAAATGGGTGGAGCCAATTAGTTGGGGCCTACTTCCTCTGGAAGGAGGCCTCCTTAGGGAAGGACATGCCTCTACATGTCTTCCAAACCATTTTTCATGCTAGGATCGTCGGGAAGGACGATTCGAAGGGGTGATAATACATCACCCCTTGGGGGGCTCATGCTTCCTTTGTAGTTGAGCTCCCCACCTGGAAGGAGTTGTGATTCTGGGTCAAGGACAGATGACAGATGGTTGAGGGAGATGTTGTCCCAACCTATACTGTGCCGACTCAGTACTACGAAGCATGTGAGTGCCTTGTCATTCAATTTTTATTTTCAATTGATGTTGAACTAATTGAACTAACTTCTTTGTTTGTTCATTTACAGATTCCAGTACCAGATACGAACTCCACGAGGCTGAGTGAGACGTGATCGAGGACATTTACAAGCGTCCTCTGAAGCTCAGAAGCTTTACCCACCTCCTCGAACGAAGTAGTTACTTTGAAGATTTGGGATTAATGGCCTCCAAGGGTAAGAAGCTTCTTTACTTGTGAATTTAATCTTCATTTTTACAGCTTCTAATTGTTTATCTTCAACAATTACAGATAAGTTTGCTGATACGAGTGTATTTTACACGTCTATATAGATTATTAAACTCGGA
>CAIGRS010196276.1:28566-33487 GCA_903798395.1 Fraxinus floribunda | reverse complement strand
ATTAAAATATTCCACATTTTTTTCTCATGGGTTTCGTGGAAGTTGATGGTAATTGACTGGAGTCTCCTTTATAACGTTAGAAAATGCTACCCAAGTTGAAAAGAGAGGTCAATTTGCATTATAGCTACTTGAATTTATCCTCAATTATTGATTATTTACTGTTTGGTACAATTTTTTTTTAATAAACTTTTTTCAATAAAGTAATTTTTGTACATGAACATATAACTTGTTCATCATTTTTAAAAACTTATTTTCTTAAAAAAAAATCATTTTTTTTCGTAAAAGTTCTCTAATCGTTATCTTAGATGTGATTTTCTTCATCATCAAACATACCTTGCACGCTATCGTGCGCATGTTTGATCCCATTATTTGAGAAAATTATTATTATTTTTTTTTTTGTTCAAATTGGTGGGCCCATTTAAGCATACATTACATATGTTCGGTAGAAAAACAATAACAATGTTGAATTCTCTCTCTTTCATCTCATAAACAAATTGTTATCTGATTCTCAAATTATCCTCAATCATAAAGGTCTTTCTGTTGATACCCTTCGTATGGTTATGGAAAAAGCGTTCTAGGGGCAAAATGGAATTTGCTTGGGTGGTGGTGAAATCGTATTTGTATTTTTTTTATATTGTAATCCCACAGCCACAAGAAAAAAAAAAAAAAATAGAAAATGTGGTAAGGTTGGAGTAGTACGGATGTCGTGGCGTATGCAAATTTACAAATGGGGAACAAGGAGGGATGCAGTTATGCACTAACAATTCTTGGGACGAGAATGAGGGGACCCTGTCACTTTAGCTTTTCTCAATCAACTATTGCAAGCACAAGTACTCGACCATGTTGGACGATTTTATTAGAGCAGGCTAGAGAGAGGTAACGGAAATTGACCATGGAACCACACAGGGGTGGATGGAAAAGTTTAAATTTAGAGCACAATCGAACTTGTAAAGAAGTTGGGAGAAATTTTACAATCGAAGATTTACGTTCAAAAAAATCATGCCTCATGTAATTTTGTATCTGAAAATTTACATGTTATATCATATTCCATATAAGATTTTCTAATAAAATAATGAAAATTACATTGAGAAATTTATATCACAAAAATAATAAATGTTAATGAAATAATTGATTTTTTTAATAGAAAATGCGAGTTAGACATCTCTCTTTAAAACTCACGTTTAACGCATCTTTAACTATTTTTGATATCTGTTTGGACTATTTGATGTGTATAATATAGTTTTCGAAATAAACTTTGAGATGACATAAGCAATTTGTAGATTCGATTAGCGTACGATTGTCAGAGAATTTTTAAATTTAGCATGTTATCGAAATTTTTGAAATNTTAATAGAAAATGCGAGTTAGACATCTCTCTTTAAAACTCACGTTTAACGCATCTTTAACTATTTTTGATATCTGTTTGGACTATTTGATGTGTATAATATAGTTTTCGAAATAAACTTTGAGATGACATAAGCAATTTGTAGATTCGATTAGCGTACGATTGTCAGAGAATTTTTAAATTTAGCATGTTATCGAAATTTTTGAAATACTAATTTTGAATGGCCTACTTTGACAAGTCGTAATATTTGCTATGAATGATTATTTCGTATGACATTAACGACGCAGAAAACTAGACCGTGAGCACTTTTAAATAATATTAAGAATGCAATATTTCGATTTTGTTTCACATCCCATAATGACTTCAAAAATTGAAACGAAAACATAGAAAGTTTAATGGTTAAAAAAAAAAAAAAG
This sequence comes from Fraxinus floribunda, assembly GCA_903798395.1. Lineage (NCBI taxonomy): Eukaryota > Viridiplantae > Streptophyta > Magnoliopsida > Lamiales > Oleaceae > Fraxinus > Fraxinus floribunda. The sequence goes on along the minus strand of CAIGRS010196276.1, from coordinate 31,728 downwards.
CAAAGTTGGGGGGTCACGTGACCCTCAGGCCACACCTTCGTCTGCCATGAAACCACACTATTCGAAATCGAATCGATTTGTGTTGGATCGATTTTAGCAGCATTGTTGGTTGATTTGGACTTCAATTCTCCCAAATCGATTTGATGTATCGAGTTGGCCTCATAATCAATCAATGAATCCCAAGTGTTTCCACAATAAAGGATTTCTCGGAGGCAATTTAGCTCGTGCTTGTGGGTCATTCGTTTGGAAAAATATTGTTTTGAACAATGATTTTTTTTAAAATGTGTAGTTAAAAAGTAGGAAAATATTTTGAGTTTAAGTATAAAATATTTTAGTATGAATGTATGGTTGAAAATGAGTACATGAAAAAAAGAGTTGAAAGAATTAAAGACAATTAGGGCTTAGCCCCCCGTTTGACCCCCATTATTTCAAATTTTAATGGGTGGAATAATTTTTTTTTTTTTTTTTTTGAGAATTGGTTGTTAAAAAAATAAAAAAAAACTCGATTTACATATAATGTTATTTTATGAAAATTTTTGTAGTTGAAAATAGGAGAGAGAAAAGTAAAATTTAATTTAATGAGGGCGAAACGGGGGATCAGTGGTAAAAAAGAACTAGGCCTCGTTTGAGTCACATTATAATTTTAATTCTCATTATTCTACTCATTTTTAATCGCACATTTTTAATAAAATAATATTTTTCACCACATCAATAATTTTCCTTTTTTTTCCAACCACATATTCATCATCACTTCACAAAAAAAATACGCATACTTTCCATGTGCAATATCAAAGGGGGAGGGGCTAGATCTTTACCTTTGATGATGACAAAGTTGGCAGCCAATTTGTCATTTTATCACTTGACACTTATTATTAATTGGATTGGAGGGTATGAATTTAATATAAATACATCAAATTCCGTGAATAACATCAATACATTGACATAAATGGTTCACGTTTTGTATTCAATATTCATGAAACGTACATTCTTTCTGCGCCACTGACAAGTGTTGTACAGCAAAATTTACACCCCCCCTATAAATAATACACCCCATCATTCCCTTCCTCTACACTGCATATTTTATTCAAATCACATAATTCCTCGAGAGAGAGGCAGACAGACAGAGATGAGCCCTGCAAGTAATATTTCAAGGCCATTTTGGAATTGGAATTCTCCACTGCCGTACCTTTTTGGTGGATTAGCCCTAATGTTGTTACTTATCTCTGTAGCATTAATCATCCTCGCCTGTTCGTATCGAAAACAGGCTTCAACCGATGATGAAGAAAAGTCGATGCAGAAGCATGAAAGCACCAAGGCTGCTGATACCGGTCCCAAGTTTGTCGTAATATTGGCAGGAGAAGAAAATCCCACACACCTTGCAATTCCTATCCCTAATTCTCTCTGTTCGACTTCTTCATAAACCTGCCTGCCTGCCTGCCCTGCCAGGAAAAATTTTGTTCTGATATAAGAGATTTTTTGTTTTTTTTTTAATGTTAAAGAGTTTCAAGGAAATGTAAAATTAGACGTGTTTTTGTTCTGATATGAAATCAATCTTCACAATTTTGAAGTTTTGATTCTGATTTTATTATTTCATTAGTCGCCAATATAAGCAATAAAACACAATTAATTAAATTGCAACAGACAGTGAGAACTGATTGAGGTTAGAAATTAGAATCCTTAATAACTGCGATACAAAGGCATCCAAGTTCATAATTATTCATGTCCATACTCGATTGTTATAGCTAAGAACAAACTGCTATTACTCATGAAAAGGAACGATTTTACGAAAACTTGGACTACTCATAACGATGTTTGTCCTGCATGAACTGAACAGGAGCGGACAATTCCTTGCCTCTCCCTTTTCTGGGAATGGCTGCAATCACAAGCCTCGCTACCTGAGAGAATTTCGATCACCTAGCAGACTGACTGGGTTTAGTATCATAAGTCATATTGTTTCTCCTTTTTGGGGAAATCGAGTTTCAGGTATCAAGGCACGTTTATGCCATGATCAATATAGATCTATTTTGTAGGAGACTAAACATGAGATTGATCAATCGGGATGATCACCGGTATAAGAGGTAATTCATACAATTTTATCATCGATATTCACCATAGTCGATTTTTTCCAACTAAAATAAGTCTTATTTTGACAGGAACACTCCGACCTCATCCACAAGGAATGTCCTCCAACAAACTCATGTCTGCACCAAATCTACTGTTTGTAATTATTATTTTAAGGTAGCCTGTTTTCTTATTTTAAGAAAAAAAAATAATGGTGGGTCGGCAGGTGTTGAGCGAGTCTACAGAATAAAGTGAAGGGGATCCAGGGGATTAGGGCTCTTGTGGATGTGGATGCGGCGGCTTGAGAACGCAAGCATATTAATGATGACATTCAAGAAACTTATATTTTAGTAAAAGGGCTCATTGTTTCTTCTTCATACTGTGTCTATTGGGAGACACTAGTGTCGTGCCACATTTGTTTTTGCAGAATCATTTTTCCCATCTTCAACTCCAATTTTGACCATCTCAATACATATTAAGTAAATAATTTTATTCAATATAGCATTTAAATAGATATAAATCTTATCCCTACCTATTTCTGATTGTTAATGAAAAATATATATGACCTAAGAGAGTATTTAAATTAAAAGAGAAAAAAAAAGCCGTTTGTGGCATATTCTTGGATAACAATACATTGGTCCTTGTTTGATGGTCATTCTTTTGATAAAATAGAGTTTTAAAAAATATATATTTTTTTTTTTGGCGAATGTATAATGAAAAAGTAGGAAATTTTTTTACTGTCTAAACATGTAATTGAAAATGAGTATGATAATTAAAACGTTTTGAAATAATGACTCTAAAATAGGTTTAAGGACTCGTTGCTTTGTTCGTATCATGATTCATGAAAATGTGACCTTTCTGAACTCAAAGAGTTGAAACTTTATGGAACAAAAAACACTTGCCAAACAATTTGAGCCATCAAATTTTTAAATTGCCAAAATCATAAATTAGATCCCATGTTTATTCCAATACTGCAGTAATTATTGACTTTGGGGAAATTTTTGAAATATTTGCACCCTGCGAGCAAGTATCTCCAAAGCACAATTGGGAATCTTCCCTTCCACGATAGGATTTTATAATAGAGTTTTTATCATGTTGATT
>CAIGRS010196276.1:21066-23566 GCA_903798395.1 Fraxinus floribunda | reverse complement strand
CGGTCTAAGAAGATTGCTCGAATAATACAACCTCCCTTCCAGATCCTAGCCAGTTCCCCCAATTTCAAATCCCATCCCTTTTCAATGCTCTTCGCACGGATCAGATTCATTCCTTGTGCATAACTGCATATTTTAGATGCATATAGAGCTTTCCTAACATCATCAATTAATTTTTCCTTATCGACCACCTGATCGGTCAGAATATCACCAAAACCCCCCGATTTGAAGACTTTTGCCGCTTCTGTACGTTCCTCCTTCAACCCACTAAGGAATCTTGAATCCAGAGAAGATTCAATGGTAGGAGCAGCAATTGATAATTCAGCAGCCTGTTGAACGGTCCACTTACCAGTGCCCTTCATTCCAGTTTTATCCAAGACCTTGTCAACCAAATAGCCGTCTCCCTTATCATCCTTGATGCCAAAAATATCTGCAGTGATTTCTATCAAGAAACTTAAAAGCTCCCCCTTGTTCCATTCTGAAAAAACATTTTTTAGTTCCTCGTTTGACAGTTTTCCAACTGATTTCAACACGTCATAAGCCTCAGAAATCAGCTGCATATCACCATACTCAATTCCGTTATGGACCATCTTCACAAAATTACCGGAACCTCCACTTCCAATGTAAGTCACACAAGGACCACTATCTGGGACTTGGGCTGCTACTTTAAGAAGGATGTCTTCTATGTATTTGTAGGCCTCAAAAGACCCTCCAGGCATCAAAGACGGTCCATTTCGAGCACCCTCTTCACCACCAGAAACTCCCATCCCAAGGTACTGAAGGCCTAATTCAGCCATAGCTTTCTCCCTTCTCTCAGTGTTTTCATACCACTCATTTCCACCATCAATTATACAGTCACCTTTCTCCATGTAAGCAGAAAGTGTTTTGATGGTTTGATCAACAGGCGCCCCTGCCTTAACAAGCATTATGATTACACGAGGTTTTTGGATTGAATTGACAAATGATTCGGGATCGTGGAAGCCATAAACAGGAAGATGTCCTTCCTTTTGTGCTCTTTCAACAGTCTCATCAACTTTAGAAGTGGTACGGTTGTAAACAGAAATGGGAAAGCCTTTCTCAGCGATGTTGAGGGCTAGGTTTTGTCCCATAACAGCAAGACCAGCAAGGCCTATTCTCTTTAATTTCCGGGATTGATCAGCCATTCTTTCTCCTGCCAAAACTGGAACTCGTAATTTCAATAAAAATCAAAGTTGATGCAATAAATAACAGAAATACATATATACATGAAGAAAACAATTTCAAATTAATACAAGAATTACCCATGAAGATTATCCAATAGAATCACAAAAACTTTTGTGAACGAGTAAAACTGCACATGCAACTTGAGTCTTCATTAGGATGCATGAGCAAAAAATTTCAAACAAATGGTTGTTGATACCATTGACATGTAGGTATCTATATGATAAACAAGACAGAAAATATATTCACTTTCTCTAAAAACTTAACCGAGGTGAAACTCAATCAAATGTGAACTATCCAACAACCTCTTTCCCATTTTCTTTATTTTGATTATTCAAATGATGAGAAGGAATAAAAATTCATACTAACAGTTAATGGATCGTAGCCGTACAATCTGTTATTTTCCATTTTATCATACTACAGTAATGATTTTCTTAATCTAATTATACTATTTATTAGTACACAGATGTTCGAATCAATGTTATAATACTACACATCAACTTATATACAAAAAGAAACTAAATTTTAATCCAAATAAATTAGGGTTCGCTATACAAGTCCTACCAGAAGATCCAGAGCAATCAAATCATTTGTAACCAAGTTAGGCTATGTTAATTTTGGCCTACCTGGCTCTTATAAATTACGATATGAAAGAAGTCAAATGTAAAGTTAAATAGATTAGATCTCCTTTCTGTAATTGTTACCACCACATGATGCAATAAAATTCAGCAAGCTATGATCTTAATCAACTAATACCCAAATTAAATAAAGACAAGTTTATAAGAAATGCTAATCCAACCAAAATCAAGCTTCCAAAAAAGAAAGAAACACTGTGCAAATGTTTATTTCATCCAGAGAAAATAAATCGAAAATTAAAATATCACAAACCTTTGACTGCTTAATATGTTCAGATCAGAGGTAAATTGAATGTTCTTAAGAATCCCACAGGTGCCCAGAAGAGGAAAGGTATGTAATTTGAAGAAGATGAAAGATATGAATGGGGGATTTCGGCAGGTCAAACTACTTGTTCTTGGATGGTTGGCTGCGGTTGGTGGGACTATTATTATTATTTTCACTTATTTCCAACTAACGTTGTCCAATGAGAGAATGACACGAAAGTAGGGGTGGATTTTATTTTTGTTTCTTTTATCTTAAATGCCGGTAAATAGATTTCTTTGTAAATAATTGAAATAATATGTGAAGTGTTGAAACATGTAATTTACTTTTAAAAAATGTTAAAAAGCCACCATTTTTAAAAGGGTGATTATATTAATACCACAATTTTTTATTTTTTTTTTTTTTT
>CAIGRS010196276.1:0-20998 GCA_903798395.1 Fraxinus floribunda | reverse complement strand
TTTTTTTTTTTTTTTTTTTTTTTTTTGTTACAACATATTTTAATTACAGTTAAACCCTCTAATTTTTGCTCATTATGGCAATTGTATCCTTAATTATTTCTTCTGTCGAATTATTATCTTCAACATTCCATGAATTGGACATAATCGGTTATCGATTCGGGAGGTTGAATTCCGGTTAAAATGTCCGACCTAACCCACCGTAAACTATGTTTCCTTAATACACATTAACGATTATTAGAGTAGTTGAAGTTTGCTGGCCAGGTCAACAGAACAATTTCCTTTTTAGTTAAAACTAGTACTCACAAAATCATTTTTTCTAATACTATGAACCAACTTGTCCACCACAACCTTGTACTAGTACATTTGTGCCTCCTTTCTCTGTTGTAGTTCGCCTGGAAGAACCAATAATTTCCACTTCTGGTAGAAATTCTCCTTTTTCTTTGTTTTTTGGTTCCTGTTTATGCTATTTGATTGCATCATAGTCTTTTTTGTCAAAAGACCTTAGTGAATGCAGACATCATCTATTTTCATGGAGGATTCATGTCTACAATTACCATCTCTTAAACATTTGACACCATAAGCAAACAGAGTGATATTTCTTATTGATAGCCCTTTTGTACGTATAGCACGGTCCTTAAAAAATGTTAAAAAGCCACCATTTTTAAAAGGGTGATTATATTAATACCACAATTTTATTTTTTTTATTTTTTTGTTACAACATATTTTAATTACAATTAAACCCTCTAATTTTTGCTCATTATAGCAATTGTATCCTTAATTATTTCTTCTGTCGAATTATTATCTTCAACATTCCATGAATTGGACCTAATCGGTTATCGATTCGGGAGGTTGAATTCCGGTTAAAATGTCCGACCTAACCCACCGTAAACTATGTTTCCTTAATACACAGTAACGATTATTAGAGTAGTTGAAGTTTGCTGGCCAGGTCAACAAAACAATTTCCTTTTTAGTTAAAACTAGTACTCACAAAATCATTTTTTCTAATACTATGAACCAACTTGTCCACCACAACCTTGTACTGTGCCTCCTTTCTCTGTTGTAGTTCGCCTGGAAGAACCAATAATTTCCACTTCTGGTAGAAATTCTCCTTTTTCTTTGTTTTTTGGTTCCTGTTTATGCTATTTGATTGCATCAGTCTTTTTTGTCAAAAGACCTTAGTGAATGCAGACATCATCTATTTTCATGGAGGATTCATGTCTACAATTACCATCTCTTAAACATTTGACACCATAAGCAAACACCTCACTATAAAGAATAACTATCGGGCAAAGAAAAGAAGAGACATGGAAAACAAAACCACAGCTGCCTTAAAATTTCAACAAAGGAAATTTTCAGAAATCATGAACTGCAGGATGGACAATTATTTTAGTTTTAAGGCAATGGATCGTCATCAAGATCTCTCAGGCTAGGAAAGGGACTATTGAGCCGCGTGTCAGTAAGCATTTGGCGAAGCTCTGAAGCTTCTTCTTTGAGTTGAGAATTTTCCTGGAGGACTCGATCATGGTTCTCCGAGACATGGTTCAGTGTGTCTATGAGTTGTCGATTCTCATTCTGAAGCCAGATTACCTGTGACCAAAGCTCGTCCATGTGCTTTTGTTTGCGTATACGTGATCTTCGTGCAGATTCCCGGTTAGATATCATTCTTCTTTGCTTCCTCTCATTTATTATATTTATTTGTTGCTCATCTGCCTCATCAGAAGTTGAGTTACCACTGAAACATGTTGTCTGTGGATTGAATTCTTGAAATTGGGGAGTCATCTGAAATTGATATAAAGATTCGGAAAATCTGTTCAACTGATATCCTGCCATGTGCTGAGTTGGGTTTGAAGGAAGTAGATAATGAGTTCCACTAACCTCACTGGATTGCATTGTGCGTAAGTCAGGTAGAAGTTGTTGGTAGATGGCGAAGAGAAAATTGAGAAGAGGGGCTATTATATAGAATTGAAGGAGGTAGTGTGGCCCCATTTAATCACTTTGAGTAACAGTAGAGTTCCTGAAAGATGAGACAACTGTACTATGATACCTAATACATGTATCAGAACTGTGCACGATTCACAAGTCTGTACATATCTAGGTCTGTCTTGTGTCCATGTTATTCAATGGTTACATGGGAAACCATTACATAATCTAGGCCAATCTATTTGTTTTAGTTGTGGATAATCTTGTTGAAAAAAAAGGGATAATTCTCCATGTACATAATGGATTACATAGGGCCCATGTGGAAGAAATCTGGCCGTGGATGTGAAGTGTGGAAAAGTCAAAAATTGTAGACTGTCGATGAATGAGTGATACCTGTCAATTATGTAATGTATTATGTAAATGATTAGGTACTTGTAGCATGATAATTGTAGACTGCCGATAAATGCGTAACACCTGTCAATTATGTAATGTATTATGTAAATAATTATGTACTTGTAGCATGGTCCCAAAAATAAAAAAAAAAATGCTTACATCAGAGTGAGGGATTATTGCCCGAGGGGTGGTGGTTAGGTATCATAAGCTAAGCAGGGAGGTGCAATTATTGATGATTTTAGTTGTCTCGATAAACTATTACTAGAATCATTTTTGCCCTTAATGGCATGTTTAGTAAGTTGACAAGGCACTACTAAACGGGTTAAAAAGAAGAAAGAAAGGGAAAAGTTAGAATCTCGTTAATTATACAACCCAATTATGGGTGTTAAGTGCGACGATCATTTCATCGAGACTAGCCGACTCGTCATAATGAATGAAATATGCAATTTCACTTTAAAAAAATTGTGTGAATAGCCCCACCAAGGGGTGAGCTGAGCCACACTTTGGTTGAGCAAGTAGGCTCATGCTCGGCTTACCCCATAGGCGTGCGAGCTAAGTCTAGTTGAGCCCGACGATAGGAACATCTCGGCTCGTCCCATTTAATACCCCTAAATCCAATACTATACATGGAACAAAATAGAAAGGTGTTGTGCATTTTATATAGATAACTTCTTTGAAAACTATGTTCAATATTAACCTTCCAAATTACCTTTCTTATGTTGTGTAAAAGTCCACTCGCCTCGTCCTATTTAATACCCCTATATTCAATACTATACACCGAACAAAGTACAAGGATGTTGTGCACTTTGAATAGGAAATGACTCACCATTTTCATGCAGTTTATAGAGATTTTGTATGGTTGGACGAGGGGGGAGGGGGTATTGAAATGCATTTTTTCCACTAACTTTGCTTCTGGGTCTGGCTTTGGCCCAAAAACAGGGGGTGATGTGTCGCCCCCTATTGGCCAATCCCCCCTCCAATAGGGGGGCGATGGGAGGGAAGGGGGTATTGAAATGCATTTTTTCCAAGAACTTTGCTTCTGGGCCAGGCTCAAAGCCAGGCCCAAAAACAGGGCGATACATTGGCCAGCCCCCCCTCCAATAGGGGGGCGACACATCCCCCATTTCTTGGCATGGTCAGCCCTCCCCCTCTCTCCAATAGGAGGGCGATACATCGCCCCCTGTTTCCAAAGTGAGGCAAAGAAACATTAGCCTTTTTCCACTAATCAAAAGAAGCTTATAATGCATCAATTAACCATAATGATCTCAAGTCGCATCCTTACATATTCAGTGGCCAAAATGGCCTATTCTATCATTAGACAGATTTTGACTCTTTCTTTTCTTGTCTAAATCAAATTTATTTTTTGTTCTTCCTTTAATGAGTATGGTTGAATATGTTTTTTATTGGTCAAACTTGAAACCATGCTACTTCTTTTGAAAAATATATTTTATTGTTAAATTAAGTAATGCTTTTATTTTGTATAAAAAATGTAATATATTCAAAATATGTTTGATTTACTTTTAAGCTCATAAGCATATTTTTTGGCCATTAGAAATTGATCTTGGAGTGGTATGCATTTCTTGAGTAAATGATGTACAAACTCGAAATTTTGAAATCAACTTTTGTACAAAAAGATATGCAATTAACAAGTTGGTTTCACTCCACTACAAATAATTTATTCAAACGTTTTGTTTTATTTTCCATATATTAAATTATGTAACTCGAACTCGAAGAAATCGATCGTATATAATATACAATATTTATATGTTCTTGGTCGCAACCCTTTCCTAACATTAAACGATTAATGATACAAATTTTTAATGTACGTACACTCGTAAATAATTTTCGAGAATTTAAAGAGACGAAAATGTAAAAGGTGAAGAGGTTTTTTCGGGCCCCAGTTCATTAAGGGTGGTTATTTTTGCAGTTAATATCTCAAGAGGTTTAAGGATTGATACTTCCCTTCTCTTTTGTCCCAAAAAAATTCAAAAATAATAACAATAATTAATAAAATAAATAAATAAGTAAAAGAATCTATTGGCCAAAAGACATATCTTTGGATGTGAAAGAAACCTATTACCCACTTGAGGCACTACCCCATGTCTCTAGGGGTTGTTTGAGCACCATTTTTTTTTTAAATTTATTTTTTCAAAACTCATTTTCAACAACATATTTTCAATAAATTAATATTACAGCATTTTTGGAAATCATAAAATGTAAAAGGAATCGATCAAATAGAGGCAGAATCCTAAACTAATAGTCTGTGCTATGGATTTAACACCCCCTTTTAGTACCAAACAAACAATTCTCCATATGGGAATTAAGGTTTGCTAACTAAAAAAAGTGTAGGCACATGACAATAATTCTCCCTGCTGGGTCCTGCCGCGCCGGGTGCAAAGTTCAGGCACCCACTAACTCAGTGTCAGTCTCTCTATACTATCCATAGTTCGAAATAGTCGATTGTATGAATCATTTCAATCTTCCAATTCAATTGTGTTAGCAACTGCAATAGACCATGTTAGTTTCGTTTTGAATTCAATTATATATTAATATAAAAGAACCATAATTATGTAGTCATATTCCTAATAGGTTGACCCGATCAAGCTCCGTGTTTCAATTTCATTTTCCTAACCATCTCCATTTCACAATCGGGAACTTGGGCCCTTCTTCTATCTTATTTACTGTCTTGCTCATCGGCTCCATACTGCTCCAACTGTTCGATGTAATAGCTTGTTTCTCGAGTGGCTCATTTCAAATTTCTTTATAAATACGATTATCTTTAAACCTTACAAGAATAATGTGAGAAAAAAGACTTGTTAGATTGATGTATGGTTTTCAAATAATACACTCTTTTTTCAGAGAGATGGAAACTTTATTCAGGTGCTCTAGCCCAGCCCATGATGGGGTGCTCAAATTTGTGGTACTGTCACTTGTTACCACACGCAAGCCATTCATGCACCCCACTCAAGTAACCTTGACGAAGTTTTTTCTTTCATGGTAGTAGTGAAGGCAAATAATTTTCCATAGAGCAATCAAGTGTTCATCCCTATCAAAGTTTTTGTCTCAACTTGTTTAAGTATATGGGATTAATTCTTACCAACCTGAAAATACTTTTCTTGAAATAGAAACGAGATGACCTAAAGAATCGCAAATAAAATCGAAACATAATTGTAACCCGAGCCCATTTTTTCAACATAAACAACAAACAAAAAACTGTCCAATGCATTTTTTTTTTCTTTAATCTAGTTTAATATACTTGTGACAGTATCATAAAAAACAAGAAATCTTTCTTAGTTCTAAACAAAATTGATTATGCTTAAATTGAGAAAAGTTTCTTTTCTTATGCATAATGAGGTCAATGTTCAAAGATTGGTTGAGTATGGATAAGTTCATCATTTGCTTATCTGCTTGAATCATCTTTCTTGTTCAAGTCTCTACTTTTACCTTAAAAATTGCATAAATAGACCAGCATTATTAGTTTTCCCTATTGTATAATCCTAAGTTATATCTTTCAAAAATATTTTATAAATAATTAATATAAGTTGTGGGTGCTTCATTTGAATAATTACAACTATTTTGGACACATTTGAACAATGGGCTTACGTAGTTGTTGTAAGTTCTTGATCCACTTAGAATGTGGATAGAAAAGGTGTTTGGTTATTTAAAGCAAATGGGGACTCTGTTTTTTCACTAGATTCGGTGAAAACAAAACATTTATGGTTCAATTTTGTTCTTGTTAGGAAAATACGACCATCTTTTTATAATGAAGGGACCGTTGATTTTCGCCCCCGTGTCGAGTTCTTATGGAAAAAACCTAAAATCAGTTCATCTTGACGATATTGAGGAAAATTTGATAACAAGTTTTAAAAATGAGCTCGTATTTTCACAATTAGTCCCCTAATGAACAAGACATGAACATTTTGAAACTTTCCTCACTTCAAATTTTCTAGGTGCATGAAACCTAATATCATAAAATTGGACATGAGAGAAACATCAACCATGTGATGTTTAGATAGATATTTTGACAATTTTCAGTCGTTGAAGACCGATTAAATAACTATGATGAAATGTTGATGAAGACCAACTTCGCTTCTTTTTAAAAGTTAGAGACCAACTTACTATTTAAATCGTAAATGAAGACCTATTTTTTTTTTTTCCCTACTAACACTTTTTCGGTCGAACCCGTCGTACCGGGCTTGCCTAGTGTGGTTTATCTCCTATGATTTGCGAATTACTGCACATGGAGTGAAGTTTACTCAGTGCGCACTCACGGAGTAGAGCTCTGGTAGTTCTAATTGTTATGTGAGATAACAAATTCGAGTAATATCCGTTTTGATCATAATTAGTCTTGAAATGAGTCATGAGCGATAACAAAAAAGAAATCAGTTGGCCAGTTTTGAGGACACTGGGTCATGCAATGTGACATCACATACTACATGATCTAATCCAAGATCAATTATCTAATGCTAGTCTCTCTAAAATCCTACATTTTACATGAAAATGTATTTTCATAAATTAATTTCAATGGCCGTCGCTGAGATTTGTGCGAAATTTTAAGTTGGTCAGTAAAGTTTTTATTTTTGATCCATTAATCACTAAAGTTTATAACAATTTCACTATTGATCACTATTATGTGATTTTTGGTTGGGGGCACTACGCTGTCGATGGTGCTAGGTCGTGGCACATGAACAGATCAAAGACCGACATTTGAAGCTAATAATAGAGCTATCAGGGGAAAAAATCAACATTTTATTTTAAAAAAATTTAAGTTTTGTTTACACAGAAAATTGGAAAGATTTGGAAACTAAAAGATTATAGGTGGTGTTTAAGAAAAAAGTGGTCTATTCATTTCTTCATGCCTAGATCAAACTGGTGGTTTCCATCTGTAATCGTTCTGAATAGGAACCTCAACCACTAAATTACATTTGTGAGATTTGAAGTGTCACGGCTATGTTTTTTGATAACCGTGAATATCCAGATCAGCTTGTGCGCATCTCGATTAATTTCATGGACCATGAAGTTTACCACTGATAGTCACCTCAGTGTCCTGAGGGACTCAAACTGATGATCATTGGGGAGCAAACTCAAGATGTGACACAGTTAAGCAACTCCTCAAGGTTAATGTCACGGCTATGTTTTATTACATATTTTTTAAAAATTAAAATTAAAATTAAAAATTATGGCCCCTAAATAGTCTGGGCATGAGGCAGCCGTTTAATGAACCTCATGTCAGTTCCGGCCCTTTACCTTTTAAGTGCTAAGTTGGTTCCCTATATGTGCCGTTTGGATTTGTTCAATAAAAATACGAGCAAGATTTCCTTCCACGATACCGAAATTTCACATTTTTCTCTTCATAGTAGCGCTAAATATTTAGAACTATAGTTCACAATGATAATTATTGAAGATACAGCTTTCCCAATAACGTAGAATTTGGACGAAAATGAAGGATTGATTGATCATTCTGAACCTGTTAACACAATCAAAGACTCTCAGTTGTAGGTGAAGCTTACACCCAAGAATGCACAAGCTGAATCCAAGTTCGTACTTAAATTGTGTACTCCACCCCCGCCTCAAAATCATCGACTTAAAAAATCACAAACTTTACAAATTTACAAATTTTACACCCAGTATATGACTGATTCTAAGTTGTACAAATTGCAGAATCTCAATCAAACTGCTCATGCCTTCAACTTAAAACTTTATTTAAGATACTTCTGTTTGAATAATTAGCAAAATAGTACCTGGATAACGTTCCAACTGCAAAGACGAGCTGTCTTAAAACAGAAAACTCGTCAAAGGAAATTATATACTGAGAACTAGTGCATATTCTTTCTTGTGTACATTATTGAGCAGCAGTAAACACACCTAGGTCTTCATCTGTGTTAAGGCATTTCAGCTAATTTGATACGATACTGATACCTTATATAGAATGTTCAACCAGCATTAACGAATAGAAATTGACCCTGCTGGGAAATATCTCTAGCTGTAATTATGCAAGTGAATGCTAAAATATTAAGCTACAAGAAAGATTCTAGCATAATCAACGAGTTTCAATGTAAAGTTATGGGAATCATCCTCGGTACAAATTTTGTCTAAATTGCCCAAAATGCTCAAAAGCTATGACAGGTTATATATACACTCATGTGCAATGAGTCTTGAAAAACCTGCAACTGAATTTTTATACTCTACTTCAACATATGCTGAGAGATAAAGATAATGAATCAGATTTGCATACAAGAAATTTGATTCTAGAAAAAGCTAATAAATTGGGTTTGCATACAAGATATTTGCTTCATAGTCAGTAGTCATCATCTGACAATAGCCATACTTGTTTACGAATGTAAGATAGCTGAGAAGTCTCTTAAACACAGAATGAAAAGCCAATTTGCCCTTGATCCACGCATTCATCCCTCCACCGGCAATCTTTTCATTTTTTCTTTTCCTTATCTTAAATGAGAACTGGCATCCGGGGGCCAGAACTTGCCCCAAAATTACATTAAAGAAGATATCAAAAGTCTGCATGCTCAAATATACACTTGGGTCTCCCAAGTTTTTCAGCCTGGCAAACCAACTAGACACACGAATTCTGGACAGATTCCTACTTACCCAACCAATTAAAATCAGAACGTGATAAAATTGTAGAAATATTCATCAACAACTTCATCGTGAGAGTGAAACCAGAAAATCAGGATGACCCAGAAACTCTAAAATTCCATTCATCTCTGAATTTTTCACTGTACCATTACACATGGAGTTGCAAAATAGAATTTATACAATGACAAATTCACATGAACTTCGATCAAATATTGATTTACAAGTTTTGCTACCTCGTCATTCCATAATGCAAAAAGGAAATTCACGTCCTAACTGAAAAGGTAAAGTATACCCACTATTGCCATATTCTACAGACTAATACACATTTTCAAGGCAAAAGTTCAAAACTGTACCTCGCATTAAGATCATCAACAGAGCGAGAAGCAATTCCCACACCACTCCTCTCAGTCTTCCTCTTCTCGTAATCCAAGTCATCTGTAGGCAGCTCATACCTACAAATTGGGCAAGTATTCCTAATTGTGAGCCATGTCACAATGCAGTCCCCATGATAAAGATGACAACAAGGCATTCTAATCACCTTCTCCCCAATCAAAACATCGTCCTTACAAATGGTGCAGACAACCGTGTCATTATTTTCCCCCGTTTCCTTTTTTGTCAACTCCACCAAAGGTAGATTCTCTACCACGGATTCCGCAGCAGGTGGACTACCCTTCCAAGCATTCTCATTCTCCACCAATTGCCCAAAAAGGGTACCATATTCCACAGTCAAGATATAGTCTTCTGAGAGATCAAGGTGAGGAACTTCATTCCCATTATTAGGTTCGTCCTGGCTCTCAAAGTCAAAATTCCTGTCCAAATTATTCACTGCCAAGAGCACTTCCCACTCAATATTCCGCTCTCCTCCTCCTCTCCCAACACCTAACTGTAGATTTTCACCTTCGGAGGATGAAAAATCTGAGGAAACTGAGATTTCCTCGATTCTATCAATCACAGAATTCAAAATTTCGCTTTCATCAAATTGGATTCTCTCATTTACCTCCTCCCATTCAAACTCTTCCCTTTCATTTTCATTAATGAGATAACTAACCCCAAATCCATCAAAATTGTCATCATCAAAATTGTCATCATTATTATCAATAAACCCTGAATTTACCTCGAATTCCTCGGAATCAGACTCCGAATCCATACCAACAACCCTAAGTCCCACTGGTGGGGAAACCTCCGCTGCTGACACGAGACCTGGACCGAAACCGAGTTCCATGCCCAGATCCTCCGAGAGACCCGAATCAAACTCCCAAATCGGGTGGTCCGGAAAATGGGCTTCACGAGACTCGAACAGATCGGTAACAAAATTCATCTCCTCCTCATATTCCCCTCCTCCATAGAAAAAGCAATTCGGGTCCGCCAATGAATCCGCATATTCAGATACCGAGTTTTCGGATTCTATATTTAAATCAAACCCGAAATTGAAGTTATTGTCGTAATCATCAGGTATGAAGAAAGAGGGGTTCGCGTTATTGGGAGGGGATAATGAATCCAAATCGATGACAAATGGACTGTGCGCAGAGATTTCTTCTTCTTCATGGGGCCCAGTGGTGGGGTTGGAAATTGGGATTCTGGTTTGCTGTTGCTGCGGTGGTTGGCGGTGGTTGAAGCGGTGGAGGTTTGATACCTCCGCCATGACAAAAATTGAAGGGAGGGTGAAGCGTAATTTTACTCTGACGTTAAATTTATTTATTTTGTGTAGGATATTTTCCTTTTATGGTTTTCTTGACGACGTCGTATAACGGAACCGGGTTTGGGGAGCGAGTTTTGTTTCAAAGTCTTTTTTAAGCTATTCTCTTCCCCTAATTTATGAGAGCAAAATTTTTTTTCCCTTCAATTTGTTTTGTTTACATTGGAATATTTAGGTATTAATTAAACTAGTTATAGATGTAAAAATTGAGCAAGTTTAAGAAGAGTTTGAGATTAAGCCTATGTTTGGTATCGATTAAAATCTAGATTTTAATTTAAGTCAAAGTCAACAATTCATTTTAATCACATATTTTATGGGTTTTTCAACAACACATTTCATCAACTTTTATTAAAATATACTAAAAATTTGATTTTAATCTCCATAAAAAAAGGGTCTAAGTAGAGTTGTTTTGTATAATTATTTGATTTTTATTTTATAACTTACTTTAATATAAAAATAATTTAGTGAAAGTTACCCACAAAATATTTAACACACAATCATTCACAAGTGGCATTCTTTACAACATATTGCATGGAATTGTTTTCGATTCATAAAACAATTGACGATTTTGACAATATGTTGGATGTAATTGTTATCGGTTAATGTCGAATTTTTGACGAAACATTGCATGTAATTGTAGTCATAATAATTGAAAGTGGCATTCTTTACAACATATTGCATGGAATTGTTGTCAATTCATCAACAACTAGCATTTTTTACGATTCATTACATGTAATTGTTGTCAATTCATCGACATATGACGCTCTTGACGACACGTTGCATGTAATTGTTGCCGGCCTGACAATATCTAGTAGCAACAATAGATGCTAACTAAGTGCAATGATGACATTTTTAGAAGTTGAGATGAGAATAACACTATTTATTATACCATATAACACATTTTTTCAATGCATTAATTTAAATCTTGTATTAGAACCACACAACATGCATAGAGTTCGCACAAAAAATAATGTATTCAAAGTGTGGAAACATTAAGGATTCTAGGTTGATGTTTGACAAATCACTAAATCGGGATTTTATTACATGGAATGCTGTAGTTTGTGCCTATGCTATAATGCTAATCATGGTCTAGGTAAAGAAGCTTTACTAACTTCTGAGAAAATGCAGCTTCAGAACATGAGACCAAATCATGCAACTTTTGTGGCAGTTCTTCGTGCTTGTGCACATATTTGTCTTGTTGAAAGAAGGTTGTTCTACTTCAACTCAATGCAAACTGACTATGGATTAGATCCACAGTTGGGACATTACTCATCTATGGTGGATATGCTCAGTGAATCAGGTCAAGTTACAGATGCTCTGACGCTTATTGAAGAAATGCTTTTCCAGGCGGATGATGTAATTTGGAGATGCTTAGTATTTGCAAGATGCATGAGAATGTCGAGGTGGCAGAAAAAGCAGCAAGTTCTCTTCTGCAATTAGACCGAGGACTCTTCAGCCTATGTTCTTCTATTGAATATTTGTGCTGATGTAGAGATGTGGACTTTGGTTTCAAATTTGAGGAAAGTAATGAGGTATAGTAGGCCGAAAAAAGAACCAGGCTGCAGCTGGATTGAGATATATCAGATGAAATCAAGATATCTAGGTTCTGAGGAAAGTGATAAGATATACAAGATGAAATCAACAAATCCAAGATGTAAAGAGATATACGAGAACCTGGATATGTTAATTTGTGAGATGAGATGGGCCGATTATGCGTCTGATGGCAAGCTTATCCTATGTGATGTAGGGACAGAAGATGGGCAGCAAGAACCACATCCTGCATATGCAGTCTCATGTTTTTGGAACATTCTAACAAAGTTAAGTCTGAGATTCTTTTTTCCAGTATGTTAAGATCCTATTGCTTCTCCCTCCGATAAGGATGAAGTTCGACTTGGATTATCTTGGTCAATTCAGATTATTAGTCATGTTATGCTCATTTAAAGTTATGAGCCAAATGGAAGTTAATGAATAACACTCGATTCATGGCTATTCATATTGCACCCAACCACTTATTTTTTGCATCTTGAAGCAGGCTTAGAAGTTGCCTCTTATCAAGATTTACAGCTGCAGTTTTCGAATTAAGAGGAGAGAAAATAAGCCATTCTAGAGTAAAGACAGTAAGCTACCACAATTAGATCAAGTCTCGAAGAAGTCCTCATTACATGTTGATTTCTTCTCTGATTGGGCTAATATTTTGCTGACACATCCAAACATCATGAACTACAATCTGAATGTTGTGATTGTGGATTGGACACTCCAAAATCAAGTTTTCTGATTCGTGATTTCGGTCAGTGATTTGGTGAGGTGCCAATCTCCCTATGGTTTATACCTAGTATTTGAATGACTATATTTGAGGTTGAATTGTATGCCAAGAGTATCATATTGTGTTATAATGACTCCTAACTATTATTTGCCTCTATTTATACTGTATTCTTCTGGTACTCCTCTATGGTTTTTCCCCGTGTTGGGGTTTCCATGTGAATCTTTTGCGTCTTTTTTATTTTCTTGTTGATATTATTTAATCTTTATATGTTTGGCCTGTCTTAGTACACCAGGGAGGATTTGTTCTTGATGAATGGATCACGAAGATGTTGAAAAGGAAAAGAGCAACACGAAAGCGAACCAAATTGGTATCATAAAATGTTCAGATTTGGATTTCCATATTAAAAGGTCAATCTTGTTGAGAAGAATAATCCAAATTCTTATAAATTGGTCCATGTTTTTCATCTTTATATCCCCACAAGATGGTGGCTCATTTGAGCAAATCAATCTTAAAATTTGTATGCTCATTTTTTTTAGTATTGAAATCCGCAGGCTCTTTTTTTTTTTTTTAGTCTTAATCGGATCAAATTGTTTAATGGCTCTGATAGCACGTTAAGATTTAAAATTCTATCTTAAAATGTCAACCTTAATAAAAAGTATAACTCAATCTTTTATAAGTTGATCTATATTTTCATCCCTTAAAACAAAGCAGAAAGAGATTCATGGAGGAGTGTTTCTTTTGGAAATTCAGAGGCATTTTCTTGAAAAACTTGGCAGTGGTAAGAACCTATATTTTCATCTTCACAATCTAAAAAGACTTGAAGATTAAATGTAGAGTTTGATTTAAACTAGGTTTTATTAGCTATACTCCACTAGAATTTTATTATTCTCAGTAGTTATTCGTTAGAAATACCTGTAAATTCTTTTTCTATTAAAGGGAACGCAGATTTTTCATTCTATATCAATCAATTATGATTTTCCTACTACATTCTTCTCTCTATATCTTTCTGCCCCCTCTCTTTCTTACCAGTCTCTATCATTTTCTTTCTCTGCGAGTCGTGGCTCAACACGCATTTATGAACCTTGTGTTTGTCTCTGTGTTTTCATTTTAACCAAAATTAGGTCATGTAGGAGACACCATTCTGCCACTCCCATGGTACCAAACCCATCTTTGCTTCCTCCAGCGTTGAATTTTTCCCCTTTTGCCTGGATCTTTTTACTATGGAGGTTGGAGTGAGGAGGTCCCATAAAAACCAAAAAATTCAGGGCAAGAGACACTTTCTTCATAATAAACTTAGATGTTAAACTTATTTTCTCAGTACTAGAAATCAATTCTTTGATTGGCCATTTCAAAACAAACAGATAAAAAAGATAAATAGTAGGACTTACTTTATAGGATGTAATACACTACCCTTCACAACAGAAAAAATTAAGTTATCCCCCTTCTATTCCAGTTTATTCAGCCATGGGACTGGATTTGATAGTCAGTAAATTGTCATTTTCATTTTCTACACTTTCAAGAGCAGACATGCAACTAAAAATTTAGCAAATACATCTAATATGCCTCGAACAATCTATATATCCTTCAATCCATATTTATGGTATTTGATGATTCATAATGACCTATTAGGCCACAATCAGGGCTCCAAAGAAAGGTGTACCCATGTCATGCCTAGCAAACATAAAGAATTCCTTCAGATCCATCTAAACCCTGAACTATTTCCTACATATTTAAACGTTAAATCTGAATACCGATAACCACGTATATAAACTGAAGCGCCTACCTCGTAACCGATAGCTGAAGGCTTACTTTTTTTTCTCAGTAGTTCGGTTAGTGGAAGTTTCTTTCTCAGACTCGTTCTCAGAGGACAAAAATTACTTGACAATTCCCTTGGCATCATTCCTCGGAAACACAGTAGGTATCCTTGTACATTTGTGCAAATGCTTTACTGCAATTTTTTATATCCCTTTTTAATGATGATATCTGCATACGCATTGCACAGAATTCTTAGTGTTTAATAGATGACTTGTGGTGAAGCAATCAAAATTACTATCTTTTAGTAAGAATGCCTTACAATTCATATGACAACGACAAATTTTAAAATACTTCATCAGAAATCAAATCCACGCACAGATAGCTCCTTCTGGTTGAGTGAGGGAGGAGGAATTAGGGATGGAGAAAACAAATAGTATATGCAAATCAAATCCTAGGAATTAAAATATAGCTGAAAAACCAGAACTTATTCTACAATAAGAAAGAGATGAGGCTTTGCTAAACATTTTTTTAATACATGGCATTTCTTAAATCTTGACAGATAACTTAGGATACGAATTGACTTCAATGCGAATGAACTTCAAATTACTAAATGGCCTTCAGTGACAAGATTTGTTATGCAGGATAGCAAACTTGAAACTCCCTAAGATTACTCTAACCTTAAGAATAAAAGGGAGGAAAAGAAAGAAAGAAATATGTTACTTAGCACCAAAAGTTTATGAGGAGGATAGTCAAGTGGTAACCAAGCTTATTACTGTCAAAAGTATGAATGATAGAGTGGTAGAGCGACCTTCTTATTAAGGTGGTGTCTTTCATGAGCCAAATTCAATACTAAATCTGCTATTAATTTGGTCCGAATGCTTTTACCTTGCATTCTTCGTTTTTTCTCCTCTGCCTGACTAAAAGATGCTTCCAAGCACTCCATTCTACCCCTTTGATAACTTATTACTTCTAAGTTTGCAAGTGTATTCTGGCAATACGGTGCGTTTCTCTTTGGTTTTCTCAGTCTCACTTTCAGCTTTTGAAACCTTAGATTGCAGATCTTCAATCAAATTTTCCATATCCTTAATGGTGCTCTCAGAGTTTTGCAATTTAGATTTCAACTCTCCTTCTCTCTGAACGGAACCATCCAAATTAAATTGTATTATCTGGATTCGTCTCAATAGTTCTTTTGAAATTCCCAAAAGAATTTCTGCAGTATATTCTGCTTCAAACAATCTTTCGCAGGTTACTTCAGATTCTTCCACAATGTAGTGAACTTCTCGTTGCAGCCTGAGTTTTAATTCTTCGTCAGTTTCTCTTGACTCGGTTAGCTTCTTCTCAAGTTCCAATTCTCTAGCCAAAGACCTCTCCAGCATCCTCAAAATATACCTCTGCTGTTCTGCAGTTTGCATTTTAATACTTGTATTCAGATTTAAAAGATGGCCATTTTCAAAATTTGCAACCTCCTCGCCATCTTTCCCTGTCAAGATGCCTAGTTATTATTTGTAATAAGCTGAAGATGGGAACTTCAGATTTAATGTTCTCGTAGATTCAGGTGTAGCCAAAATAAAAAAATATTTTTTTAAGAATTAAGAAATGTTTCAAATACATGAACTTACAGTTTTCGTCTCCAACGGTGGTCAAGATCCTCTGGAAGTTGGCAGACTGCACCTTTATTTCAGATACCTGCTCAAATGATTGCTTCAAGGATTCCTCACAATCTTTCATATTTTCTTCCATTTCCTTGAAAGCTACCCCAAGCTGCTCAAATGAAGACATAATCCCATGGAAACTAAGAATCTCTGTCCGAAGGGTGAACAGAAAACTGTCCAGTTCTCTGACCACAGAGTCCAAAAGCCCGGATAAAAGATCAAATTCTAATGCTTTCTCAACACAACCATCCGACGCAAATTCTTCCACTATAACAAAAGTCTCAAAATCATGTTCTCTTGCAACCACATGTAAAAGAAGTATGTCCAAGTTAACCAACTTCTCAGCGGAACGCGCTAAATCTAGTTTAACCCTTGTTAAAATTCTGGTTGCACTTTCTACTTCTAGTGTAATGTCTCCACCTGCCTCCATTTCACCAGCACTAAAATGTTCATTAGAAGCTGATCCATGTGTAATGGTATCAGCATCCATTTCAAGTCTTGTACTAGAAATTATTGAAATTCTATTCCATCTTCCCCAACCAAAAACACTCAGAAAGTAGAAAATTATTGTATTCGATCATTCTTCTCTTCATCAAATCTGAAAACCAGTTTCAATAAATCCTGCTTCTCACACCGGGAAAAGATGACCTGTTATTATACTACATGTTTGTGTCAGAGTCACATCAAGAGAGAAATAAATCATATAAAAAATGATAATCGAAAAACCAATTGATTCGAATTTATCTATAAATATGGATTAATTGAATAAAATCTGTATAGCCGGCCAGGGTTTTCAATTATCTATATCTTTTTTCTTCTTCTTTTTTTTCCGCCTATAATTTCTTCATCTTCTTCTGTAGCATCACCGCCTACAAAGATTTCCACACCCATACAAGACTGTCAAACCCAATGCATCTCAATTCTCATAACATCAGAAGTTCAAAATCTCAAATGTCAATAACATAAAGATTAAAGCCTATTATAGCATCAGAATCTATTCTCGTCGATATACATTATCACATCAGTTTAAAATAGATCAAATCATCTAAAGACGATAACAGAAGAACGAATTTCCATATACCATAAAACGAAAAGAATTTTTTTTTAACAGAATCATAAACTTAAAAAGGTCAATTTTCCAGATTTGAAGAAAAGAATTTTCGAATTAAAATTATCTAACAAATCGAAAATGTTGGAATAAAATCATACCCGTTAAAATTTCGCGGGTTCAAGAGTGAGTGACTTAATTTTTGTTTTTTTTATATGTTTGATTAGATTCATAATTATAATTTTTTTCTCATGAATAAATTCCAACTTCGAAGTTCTAACAGACAATAACGAACCTGGTGAGTGACTCGCAGACTCAGCGATCTTCTACTGTGTGCCATGCACGTGATTTTTCGTTGAACAGTTGAACTTGTGTTAACTGGGCTGGGCTTAAGTTGTGTCAACCATTAAGGGCTAAAAGCCCCATTTTCCAGTCCGGTTTCTCACGTGATCCGTTTCGGGCCCTAGCAAGGAGAAACATAAATAATTTTAGAGTAATGTTATTTATTGTCATGATGATGAAATATCAATAATATGAAAATTCATTATACCTCACATTTCTCTCTCTCTCTCTCTCTCTCCTTACCCTATTTTTTATAAAAATTAAACTGTTCAATTTCATTATTCCACGTAGACTGCCACGTTACTAACATTTCATCATCATAATGATAAATAACATTATTCATAATTTTATAGTTCATTTTTAAATTAAGAATAAGATAATTATATCATTTGACTTGCTCTAAAAATATTTAAAAAGAAGAAGAAAATTTGCACTTTTCATCCTCAACTTTTACAAATGATTAATAATTTAAATATTTTTTTAGAAATAGACATCTTCAACATTTTACTTAGGCCCTGTTGGATACCATTGATTTTTCATGGAAACTTTCACGGGTTGCCTCTCTTCTTAACACAAAAAAGAATATCGTGCATCAATGGTCTGCTCCTCTAGACTACCTTCGGCCTTCTCTTAGTCGTTTTGGGACGAAAGAAAATTTGATTACAATTTAAAGAAAGCTTGAAACATAAAATTGAAATGCATTGAACATAAATTGATCATTGATTGCTTGAAAGTTAGAAATTACAATTGCTGAAAACAGGAAATTACAATGGCTAGTACATGGGTTCCATTTCCTACTTTTTACCTGTTTGATTGCAAAAATTTTACATGAATTTTTTTTTCTCTCTCACACGTGCACATTTTCCTTGTTTTGGTTGAATGCAATTAGGAAAAACTCTAGACCCAATGATAAAAAAAAAATATCACTTTTATTGACAATTTCCATGCAAAACAAAGTCAAACGAATGATATTCGATATGGTAATTTTTTTAATTTCTTTGGCAAGTGAAACAAATTTTAAACATAATGGTAAAAGAAATTATCACTTTAATAGACAATTTTCATGAAAAACAAAGTCAAACGGACACCAAATTTTCAACATTTTTCAGATGGAAAATTATATCGATCAAACACAATTACTTACAATTTTCAATAAAACAATTTTTAGACAATTCAATTCCATATAATTCGTTTTCTATTCACCCATTTTCAACATTGCAATCAAACGGACCCTTAATTATAAATGTTAATTGAGATTTTGAATACGAAGACCTTTTGATTTTTCATTTCTTTGATAAGTGGTTTTGTCGTCGCCTTATAGAGGCAGAAGTAATGATCATAAAAAATGCTCCCATGAATACGATCAGAATTCGAAAGTTCATAAATCAAATTATTTCGTGGACTGGACTTCATCAAGCACGATCTTGTTTGTAAAGATTTTACCCAAGAATTTTTTTCTCTCTCACACACATGCACATTTTTCTTGTTTTGTTTGAAATTGTTTTCCCACCTTTTAGGTGGGTTTTCATTTTTCAGCCTTTTTTTTTTTTTTTTGGCAATTTGGAAAAACTCTAGACCCAATGATAAAAAAAAAATATTACTTTTATTGACAATTTCCATGCAAAACAAAGTCAAACGAATGGTATTCGATATGGTAATTTTTTTCAATTTTTTTGGCAAGTGAAACAAATTCTAAACATAATGGTAAAAGAAATTATCACTTTAATAGACAATTTTCATGAAAAACAAAGTCAAACGGACACCAAATTTTCAACATTTTTCAAATGGAAAATTATATCGATCAAATACAATTACTTACAATTCTCAGTAAAACAATTTTTAGGCAATTCAATTCCATATAATTCGTTTTCTATTCACCCATTTTCAACATTGCAATCAAACGAACCCTTAATTATAAATGTTAATTGAGATTTTGAATACGAAGACCTTTTGATTTTTCATTTCTTTGATAAGTGGTTTTGTCGTCGCCTTATAGAGGCAGAAGTAGTGATCATCAAAAATACTCCCATGAATACGATCAGAATTCGAAAGTTCATAAATCAAATTATTTTGTGGACTGGACTTCATCAAGCACGACTACTAAAAATATTCGATTAATCATTGTTTGGGTTCGTGCTTCATCATCCAAAGGGAAAACTGCTATTCCGATTCCTTGTAAACGGGTCTTATGTCCATTTCTATCGTTAAATCTACATAAATTATCTATTCGCGTGGACTCCATTTCTCATCATTGAGTTTTACAATAGTATAAAATTTGTAATTTAGCTTATAATTAGAGCTTATTTGGTACAGTTTAAAATTCAATTCAAATTGAAAATATGACCGTTATTAGGTCTCACTCGTCTAATAAAAGTCAACAATAACGATTAGTTTTTCGATTTTAATCTGATTTTAATCTCTACCGAACACACCCTTAATCTCTCACCACTCACGTTTATGATTTCCCACCAAATTTTTGTTCATCACAGCCCAGCACCATTTCAGTTGTGGCATAATTTCCACGTACTTATAAATAATTTATTTTTTGTAATTACTCTCACACATCCGATGCTTTAAAAAAATAAAAATAAAAATAAAAAGTTATTTTCTTTTTCATTTCTGCGTATAATAATAATATAAAATCACCACCACCTGAAGGCTGCTTTGGGCTGGTTTTCTCTGCGGAACCCTAAGACAACTACTAACAGTGACACCAATGATCGCCTCGTCTCTCATCTTTTCAGCCAAAAAAGAAAACATTTTTCTTTAATTTATATTTTCCCTGCTGCAGAATAATGTGGTCTCATTTTTTCTTCTAGTATTTGTCTCGGGAGTTATGCTACTTGTACAAAGTTAGATTACAAAATTAGTTTACAAAATACGTGTTGGCAACATCTGACCAATGATTTTAAAAACAGTTTTTGAAATCAATGACCTAGATCTTTTTACATCATTTTCATGATTGTCCTTGCTGTCTTTTCAAATATGGTGGCTATATTTAGCGACGCCTATGCCTAGTTGAATAAGAATCCATCTCATAACAAATACTCGCGACCTGAAAATCTAGGGATGGCAACGGGGCGGGTCGGCCAGCACACCCCCGTCCCGTCGGGTATTTTTATTACCTTACCCCATACACATATCCGATTAAAGCGGGATGGGGCGGAATCGGGGCGGGGTGGGGCAAGTCCCTCGCCCCATTTATTGTCATGCCTATGGAAATCTCAACCACATCGAGCAATGAAGATAACTTGAGGGTGAATAGAATGCTTTTATTAAGAGTACCAGTGGGATGAACGTATTGGAAAATATATTGATTAGCAAATAGATTTTCA
>CAIGRS010196253.1:0-10835 GCA_903798395.1 Fraxinus floribunda | reverse complement strand
GTTGCTTGAAGATGCAGCAGCATCCTGCATCCATGTCGACCAAGTACATCAATCCAAGAGGATTTCCTCCAAGCATGATCGTGGGATGCTCATGAATTTCAATTGGACTTAAATCTTAAAATGTAGACAACTTTACATCATGTATTCTTGTTCAGTAACTACCATTAATGTACAGCAAGCGACAGACAGCTGAATTACTCAAAACAACACAAGGAATAATGCTGTAGTGCTCCGTCTCAGATTCACCCAACAACATCAAACTAAGCTTGCTTCCAATAAATATAGGGTCTGTTACATGAACGAGTTAAAATATCCTTGCCAATTAATGCAATAAATAAAGATATGATACCACTAATCTGAAATAAGGCAAGAAGCCGAAAATCACTCTCATACATCGATTTCAAATACTAAAACATGGTTATGGGAAATAAATTACTGACTCGCAGTTCTTCTCTTCGTTGAATTTAAATAGCAGCAGCCTTACTATGGACACAAGTACCTAATGAATTCTTGTGAGACACATCTACGCAGCATCTCTTGTTAATTCAGCTGACCATCTAAGATTTAAAATGGCTTCATAATCCTCATCATGGTGGGAAACAAACAACAATCCTGGCTGCCTCAGTTCATCTTCTCGAGCACGTTTATCCTGAAAAAAATAAAAAAATAAAAAAAATCCATCATTATGATCTCGGGGTCTTCTTTTTTTCGTGCTTTCATGTAATTCCAGCACCTCACAAATGGTATTAAAATGGCAAGCAATATTTTGAACTTGTTTAAAGTAAAATCATTTTATAAGATCTAGATACTACCCTGTAAGTTGATCTTTTTTTATTCTGACTTGTAGAGAAAAAGAACAGACCGTAACATCAACCAAAACAAATGGCACAAACAGTGCACTGTATGAACCCTTGTTATCATTCTAGCCATGTACTAATGATAAGAAGAGTCGACCAACCCGCACCATGTAGGCATAGAGGGTGGTCTGATTTGGGGCGGGGAGCATGCATCACTTCTCCTCGAGTGCTCATTTGGTATCTGATTACCAACTTCATGGTTAACGCATAGGTCCAACCCAGCACAAGAGTTCGTTCCTATCTTTCTCTTGCTCTTAAACCTTCACCTAACAGAGATATGAGGAACGAAACAAAAGCAGAACTTTTCGTGTTTCTTTTCTGTTAGTCACAGAAGGCAGCTTAATATTTATGATACCTGTCTTTTTTCTTCTCAAGATATCTTTGAACTGATGCTTTTCTGGTTGATGGACCTTCCACTGCTTGAAAAAATGAAATTACATCAGAATGACATTTGGCAAAGAATAAAGGACAATATACTTGGATCAACTAGATAGTCACTTAGTTCTTTACTTTTCTTGTTATCATAGATTACTAATTTTCTTGTGATAACAAGAGAATATCTATTGCTTTGCATCCACGGAAAATTTCATTCAGCACAAACACTCAACAAGTTACACATCGAACTAAATAAAGAGCATAACAGGTCTTATAGATAATATATGAACACAAATCTTTACTTGCTGTAGGGTGGGGAAGTCATAATTGAAACCTTATGCAAGAGGTTAGATGATTTGCCAGCACATACCCATCTTTCAATTTTTCAATCCAATTGTTACACCATGCTACACTTTTTAGGTATTGGAAGAATACAAGTACTCTTTCGGATTCAGGAAACAAATCTCACAGATTTTTTTTGGAAGACACTGACACATTGAGGAACAAACAACCTACAACGGGAGATTTAGTCAATCCTATATCAGCAGTAAGTTATGACAGCTAAATTTAATTCTGGTAAAAAAACCAAGGCGCGTAATCTAATTCTGAAAAACCCAAGCAATTGCATGATGAACGACCAAAAAGTCACCATGCTCATAAGAATTTTCCAGATATGTTTAGGAATCCCCTTTTTGTCTTTTTTCGCTAGCCTATCCACAATTCCCTAGTGCAATTGAGAATTTAAGTATAATTGTTAGAACCCGAATAAGAATTATGTATGTTGATATCACTTGTTAAGAATAAAAGAAACAAGATTATATGACACAATATGAAGTAATAATCACAACATAAAAAAAACACAAAGAAAACTGGCGGAGGAATAGAAAATTTATTAATAACAGAGAGAAAATATAAAGAATATTGTGTAACTAATACAATTCTAACTCTCTCAAAGTTATGAAAGCCAAAATTTTTGTAAACTATATATAGGACCTAAAAGAATATGTTATGGATGGAAAGATGATCAAAATCACATCAAGTGAAAGAAACAGAATTTTCTAGGATATATAAGCCACTTGAGCGCCGGCGGGCGGCAACTCCACCACTCGAGCACCAGGGTTATGCTGAGTATTTAATGATGCAGCTCTAGAGCCATAGCTAGTGGTCAGCTAGCGAAATTGTGGTAAATTATTCTCTCCAGTCCATAATTTGATATCTTCAGACCACTTCAACCAAAACTCCAATATCCACTACGATTTGGGTCAAACTACAACAATAATTATTCTGGTCAATCTAGAATTAGAAGTAGAATCCAGGACAGAACCATAATGGCCTATATGAGATCCTAAGTTCTAACAACAGGGTGGAAAAAAGTTCTACAATAAAAGAATTCCACGAATTTTTTTCAAATTGAAAATGATAGTTCGATTAAGTGCTTGTTCAACGTGAAACTTCAACTTTAACCATCTCATGGACCACGAAACTTTTATCAACTGTATGACCATATATTTCATGAATTTTTATCAAAATCTGCTAAAACTTTTATCAAAAGATTTGTCAAACAACCCATAAATTTAAATTGACGGTCTCTATTTTTGGCGACCTTCAAATAATTAGGATCCTTAAATTGTTAGACCAAATGACCAAACAATTGGGATTTAACATACAAAACTCAGTCTGTTGTTAAACGACCCCAATAGTCCAAAGACTACTAGAATTTCCTCAGGACTAGACATACCATTCTAATCTTTTTCTTCTTTTTCACTCTGCCTTCACAGAAAATTGTTGCAAAAATTATATTTCTATACATTTTGCAATCAAGAAACACTCAATTCAGTCTTATTGACCTACTCAAGTGCAAGATGCAGTCATATGAATCAAAACCATTTTGGGCGTAGTTCTATTTTGGGAAACGGATCGTCTACAATCTTTTTGGAAATTAGAATCAAAATCAATGGGACGAATCATGCAAAATGCAGACATATAAACCAAAATGTTACCAGGGTAATCTTCATGAAGCGTGGTACTTTCTTCCCCATGCTGTCGAGAGCTGTCACTCATTTTTGCTGTAAGAAAATGTTAAGAAACTTTACTGGAGTAACTTGTTTATATAGAAATCAAATTTGAGATATTCAAAAGTATCAAGGCTCCTCAGGAACTTCCAGCAATTCTAAGGCGCCAGTAATAACTCGAGTTACTTGATAAAAAGCACCAGTACTTTTGCTGTATTTACCTTTCAAACTACTAAAGTGATAAAAAGCTTTCAATGTTGAGATGTGTGTGTGTGTTTGAGAGAGAGAGTTTTTATGAAATTTTCAACTATTCAGTTATCAAATGATCTTGGTAAAGAAGTTACAAAGATTAAGTCTCTTTAAGGGCTCAAGACAGATTTAACAAATCACAGTTTAGAAAAGTATATGTTTGAGGCTCAGAAAGACATAAAAGCCCCCAGGGAACTTGAGATTTAAATCACCTGTCTGCAAAGTCGGTGAGAGTACTGTCGCAGAATCTGGACATACATTGCCACTGACAGCCTGTGAGTGGCATGGTGAAGGTTGCACTGTTACAGTGCTGTCAAATTGTGGTTCCTGAGGACACTGAAGTGGGCATGCAGCAATATGCATAATTGCATGTACCTGAAAAACATGTTAAAGAATGAAACATTGAAATTGCCTCAATATAATTGTAATTCAAAGAAGCTCCAATACCTTATCAGCTGGAACATCATCATACACATTCACTTTGCCACAATAAAATATTGTCATTTGTCCTCTTTGAATATTTGTTGAATCCACGTTTCTGAGACCATTAAGAAAACACATCAACTTATGAAAAGGAAAGGAGCCATTTAGAAGAAACATCAGTGTCATGTATGTCACAAACTGTATGCATGGCAACTTAAAATAACACTTCTTATATAGGCTCTATTACGAACTCATAAAAGCTGTAGATACATAAATTAAGGTCAAGCCAAAATTAACTCCACTCAAATAATCTACTTAATCGCATCACCTATAAAATCTCTCAATCTTGGTATAAATCTAATTTCTTCAATGACAACAGGATATAACTTGCCCGAGTAAATGAATCAATAATGATAATTACTTCTCTGCTGTCTGCTGCTGAATGTTTTCACTTTATAGCGATCAACTATAAAGACTAATAAAATTAAATTTGCACTTTCAAGAGATATTCCGTATTGCCTAGATATTAAATATAATACAATTTTCTAAGAGGCGTTAGTTACAGTGTTCTGAGCTTTGTTGCATCACATGCAATCTTCAGATATTTTTTAGAAAGTACATTCAATAGGGAATATATTGTCTCGTGCAGAAATGATTTTTTGAAATGGGCAAAAATACAAATACTCCAAGGGATCACTTGATAAAAGCATTCTTCTAAGAATTAGACTCAGTTGTTAATCCCCTCCATATGATATAAGCTCCTGCTTGGTTCCCATTTTCTAGAACTCATTTTCAACCACATATTTCATCAAAATTTATCAACATTTGCTAAAAAACTGATTTTCATCTAAAGCAAACAGGGGCTAAATGTTACTTCTTCACCTTCTCACTGCCCTCTCACACCTAGCAACCCCAGCACAACCAACCCCTTTTTATGGTGCTATCATCATCCCCACCATCAGTCTCCCTCTTGGAGCGTTCTTCACCAGGTTTGGCGACAACCCACATCAATGTTTGTTGGTGAGTGCCGTGAACATATTCGCAATGAACAACGTAAAATAAGATAATATGAAGCTACAAAAGAGCACACAATCACAGTATTCTACTGTAAATACATGTTAACATAGAATGCCAACAAAATGGAGCTTAGTCGTCGTAAGGCAACACCTAAACTAGCAACTTATTTTAATCCACGTACAAGAATATCTCTTAGCCAATATACAAATTATGCAAACTAACAGTGTCCACCAACATAATCAGGGAATTGTATGTAACATGATCTCTTGATATGGAATACATTTAATAATCAACAGCACGGTATCATTTGCATTGTAACATAGACCCAACAATGTATAGCTAATACTAGAAGTGTACTCGTATCATTATGGTAGACAAGGACAGGTAATTCGTGACAAACATATCTATACTCTTGTGCCCACATAAATGACATACTTTGAACCTTAAAGCTTCCAGCCATGCATCTAATCATTTTTGTTCACTTAAAAGTGATATGCTTCCTAAATTCCAGAAAATGGACAAGTGAAATAAGTCAGTAATATTGTTGAGCAGTTCCTTTAATGAATCACTATATAAGACACACCAAAAATGTTAAAAGAAAATCCAAAGAACAGTGTAGGTTAGTCTTGAGCTTACAAGAAAATCTTCAAAGATATAAATATCAGATGAAACTAAACTCTAAAAAAAAAAAAAAAAAGAGGCAACTGTAACAAGTATAACTGGTAACGGGAGTACAATATTAAGTAATAATATATTAAGATATTTGAGTATGTGCTTATAATTGACTAAAGAGTGAAAAACAAAAAATCACCTAGGAGGAGCAGATTCATTGTTGGCGGAAACCAAGCTCCCAGACAGATCACCAGGAGAATCAGGTTTCCCCAGATCCTTTCTCAGAAATGGCAGCTTCTCTCCTGCTGATTCAAGTGTTCCCTTAGAAACCTACATTTATATAATCAATGTGATAACTAACTTGTAATACATGTGACACAAATTTCAAGGCAGAACCTGCAGAGAATCTTTTATCCCTTTTTTGATGTAAACAACAATAGCAAAAAATAATAATAATAATAATAATACTCACGCGCAGCGGATTATCATCGTACTCATTACTAGCATTATTAGGGCGAGGAATGTAGAGCTTTTTGCGAGGCTCAGCTTCAGCATCTGACGTCGTCGTTTCAAGTAGCCTCTTGAGCATTATCACTTGCTGAATCGCCTGCGATTTGTTCCACGACGGCCTCCTCATCCCTACACCCAAACAAATTCGTAGTCAAAACATATATCATCAAATATCTCCTAAATTCTTTTCTTATTTTCAATTCGGCCTTCATTCTTTGCTTAAATTTTGGTCTGGTGTCAATCAAAAGCATTACCTTTCTCCTTGAGGTAACGGCGGCAGTCCTCGCGGGTAATCTGAGAAATGTCTTCTTCTGTGAGCTGCTGAAGCGGCTTATCGAGAGGTGACTTGGGGATAGTATCTTCCGGTAACATGGCGACGGATTCCGGCATCAATTTACCCAATTGTAGTAAGATCGAAGATTTAAGATTTTTTAAATATTGGGGATTTTTGTCGTCGATTATTGCTTGAGTTAGCTAGAGTAACAGTGGCTGTTTGTGTGTGTGTTTTTGGGACGTAAGGCCGCGTCGCGTCTGTGGCATAGATTTTTAACCTCTGGATTAATGGGAAGTTGCGGGGGCCGACCAGACTGCAACCCCAGGTCGCCACGTAGTTGTCCTGTCTTTTTTTACTATTCTGTCCGCAAACTATTTTACAATTACGGTGGTACCACCCAACTGTTTATTTTTGGATAAAATCGTAAAAGAACAAGACGTCATTCAAATTTATTTTTTTACGTAGAAATACGCAACCGCTATCCATGAGTACTCACTGGATAAACCTCGCTCTATGTACAGTAGCCCGCAAACCACACAAAAAATGTAAACTGCACTGGACAAGCCCGGTGCGACGGGCTAGACCGAGAAAGTGTTGGCAGAGAATTTAAACTCGAGATCTTTGATCTCCGAGTTCACATGCTCCATCAATTCGGCCACTCTCGAAGAGTAATTTTCATTTTGTAAAGAAGGCATACATGGTAAAAAAGGCATTCAATCATTCATTAAAATTGTAAAAAACATTACACACTTGGTCTCGCCAATATCATTATTCTTCAATTCAACTCAAAACAAAAAAAAAATGTTAAAATTTGAAAACAAAGAAATCTATTCGTAGTTGCGTTGAGGCACATTCCTAACAATAGCCCTTATAAGATCAAAGTATAATGGAAATTGTGCACTAGCAAAAAATGTCACCGGCAGGCATGTGATGGCGTATACCAGGAATGCGAAATATTTCAGTTCATCTTTAAGCACAAAAAAGTGGCCAGCGCAAAAAGATACCAACATAGAAGCAATAGACACGAAAAGAGTCGTCAATCCCACCAAAAGTTTTGTTGGCAAGTCCTTGGCGAAGTCTTTTCCTTGGTACCTGTTGAAAACTCAATTTAATAAATAAATGTTTTGTTTCTCTAACAACTCATTTAAGATGAGTGGTTTTATATAATATTACAGCACACGCAAAGGTATTCAGATCAAATCTCAAAAAAATAAATAAAAGTTTGGGTGGTATATGTATAGTGTGTAATGACTTGAACTTTTAGATAAGATCATTCAATAATACCTGGAGGTGAGTATGGCGAGGAACATGACCAGCGATGTAACAGAGAAACAAAGTGCGACAAGGGATGCTATGGAAAATATGTTAAATGCAGGCTCGTTTGCGAAGGTGGGTTTGTCGCTTTCTTCCTTGAAGCCGCCCGGAAAGGTGGNTGTCGCTTTCTTCCTTGAAGCCGCCCGGAAAGGTGGCAGAAGTGGCAAAAGCGACTGTGGCTATGAGGGCTGCCACAACGGAGCATGACTCGGATGTGCTGGAGAGCCATTCGCCGCCACTCTTGACGAGATCATTGTGACTTTCAGTGAATATCTCCCTTGCGGTCTTGTTCTCATTGTTATGACGTACAAAGAAGTGCAATGGCATGGATTCCTTAACGAACTGCGTTACAATCAAAACAAATAGCTATTTTGTGTCCCAAGAAAGTAGTAAAAATATAATTGATCGCCATTTATGGAGTGTGAGTTTCACTGCCACATGAACTCGTGACATAGCATTACTCTTCAAAAAAAAAAAAAAAAATCATACCTCGTACCACTTGATTTCCCATTGCATCTGCAATGCAGCACCAGGTATAAGCCAAGGCTGACGATCTCCCATCTTCGCAGCAAGATGCAAAGCACTATTTCCATTGATGTCTACCTTCCGAAAAATGGTTTCTTTCATTATAGTCTTGTGAAGTAAAAACTCGTAAACACGAGGCTGCCTATTTTCCACCGCCAACAGTACTATGTTCTTCTTGCTTGTGTTCATGTCGTTTATAGCCACCGGAAAATGTTCAATAATCTTTTCCACCATCTCGACCACACCATTCTTTGCAGCAACAAGTAGTGCTGTCTCCCCCTTTTCAATTGCCTGCATCTTTTTTTTTTTTACCTGCGTGGCCCCAAAAATAGGTTTGAATGAAAATAATGACTGTCCAAGACATATTTTTGCCTAGTTAGACGATAAAAATAATGCACCGGACGGAATTTTTATGCCACTTCAGTGGATAGAGGTAGACATAATGACTAAATTGAAACAAATAGGAACAAAAGATTTCAATTATTAAATGAAAAATGGGCGAAGAACGGGGTGACTAACTGTATTTTAACCACAAAATTTCAATAAATAAGATTTTTCAAGGAGTGGTTCATAAAAAGAAAAGGCAACAATTGGTTACCATTTCCGTTGGTGCCATTTTTTCTATCCACTCCATCGCTAGTTTGGGGTGTTTGATCATCATGGGACTTGGACGAAGGTATAAAACTGAGAAACTCAGGCGGGATTTCTGCATCAGGAACTGAGAAAGGAATTTCTTCATCGTGTTTAGGCAGCACAAAACGTTGGGGACTCTCTCCACTATTTTCGTACTCATAGGTAGAACCAGAAGCGTTTTCAAGAAGTTCATCCATGATTTTGACTGACCAAATGTGCTTTTCTTTTTCTTCGCGTAGCTTTACTATGTCATGAGACCCTGGTCATGCAGTGTGGGAAAATATACACATTAAGTCCTCAACAATTGAGAACTTAGTATTGATTACTGGTTACTTAGGAGGTTACCTAAGCCAAGAATAACCAACATTGATTTGGATATGAGTTTAATGGCATTAAAGCGCGTGACATAATTAGGAGGAAGGTGTGAACGCCCATGATTAGTATCAGGTTGCTGTCTTTGTACATCAGATTGCCCATCATTGGGATTTTCTGCATCTGTATTACCCTTGTTCTCATTTTCACGACGACCAACTGTTTTTTAAAAAAAAGGTCAGAACATAATGACTTAATGCATACTACGAAAAGAAAATGGTGTACTCTTACACTAATTTATGGTTTAATATCCTATGTATACGCTACGTGTTATGCAATATGAAGTAAAAGAATTTTGTACGTACTTAGTCGTCGAAATTTATTGATCACTGAACCAATAAATCCAATGTAGGTTTGAGTCGTTTGATTCATTTCTTGATACCTTGCTTTGGTATCACCTTGTAACAAAAGGTTCTTCAGGAGTATTTCGACTTCATCAACATATATACCTTTCAAAACAATTATATAATTTTGAGTTATCAGGACAAAATTCCTGTGTTTATGATCCTTTCGCGAGGAAAAGAGAGACTTACAGTTGTAAATAAGTCTGCGAAACCCTCTAATATAACTTCCACTAATGAATGCAGAAGGGTTACATGCCAGAAGATGAAGTGGTGTTGCTCCATCCGAGGTGACTGCCTTAATTAGATCCGGGTAGAACTGAATTATATATAATGCTAAATCTGTCCATAAAACCAAGAAAACGAGAAGAACTTCCTTTGTTAAATAATCTAAATGCGCACACAAATTTATTTGAAACAAGGCCTTAGTTTATGGAAGCTTGACTCACCAAAATATTCTCCAGAAATGGCAGAATGCAGAATTGTCTCTCCATTTCTCGTCCTATAGTACGAGTAGCCTTCGTCTTGCCCACAAATGTCATCTAAGTAAAGAAAAGCAACCCTCCTGCCGTTTAAAACAGCCTGGAAGAGAGGAGTCTCTCTATCCTCATTACGTTTCCCAATTAGTTTCGAGTTGACACCAGCAATGAGTTTGCACATTTTCACATTCCCAAGGGAGGCGGCCAAATGAAGAGGCGTATTTCCGAGTTCATTGCGAGTTTTTAAAACATCATAGGCATTTTCCTTTTTTTTCAAAATCTTTTCCATTAGTTGTTCGACAATGGTTTCTTGACCGTCTGATATGGCTATATGTAACGCAGTGTCTTCTGATTTGGTGATCTTGGCTTTGTGAGCCCATGGATGGTCTTCATATGTTTTGATCACTTCATTCCAATTGCGATTCATGGCATTTCTGAACAATTTTTTCTTGATTTCCTCCTTCCCAAAAATAGAGGGGACAGTTTCCATTTCTACTTTTTTTTTTTTTTCCCTCTCTCTCTCTCTTTTCCTCTCCAATGAATGAAAGTAAAATGGATATATATAAACACACGCCTGAGAATCAGAATTTCACTTTTATTATTCTTCTCTCTTTCACACTTGTTATATTGAGCCCCTGTTTGGGGCAAATTAAATTTTTTATTTTCATTCTTATACTTATTTTTAACCACACATTCTTTAGTAAAATAATATTTTTCATCGAATCAATAACTTTTCCTTCTTTTTCAAGCACACATTCTTCATCAATCTACTATTCCAGAATATATTCTTTCAAAATAACGTGGCTCGAACACACCCTCAAGGAAATATAATTATTATAGCA
>CAIGRS010196238.1:0-14417 GCA_903798395.1 Fraxinus floribunda | reverse complement strand
GGGGGGGGGGGGGGGGGGGGTGCATTTGGGGGATTTTTTTTTAATGAGACCCACCTCATGTGAGAGGAGTGACTCTATCAGACCTCTACTAGGGTTGGTAGAGTAGAAAAATCCTAAAAAAGTTATGATTTTGTTATTTAATTTTTTTAATATTACGAGCTTGTGTAGCCCACATTTTAATCCAATTAAAGTTGAAAATATAGTCGTTATTGAGTTTCACTCTTCTAATAAAAGTCAACAATAACGACTAATTTTTCAATTTTAATCCGATTTTAATCTCTACCAAACACCATCTACATATCATTAGTTGCTCTACATGACATACACATAACAGTTTGTTTGTTATTTGATGTGTATACCACGTAGGACGATCACTAATAGTTTTCACTATGAATAACAATATTCAGAATTACTTTATCGAGATATTTTTTTTAGAATAGATTTTTTGAATAAAGATTTTTTTTTTGAAAAATGCATAGGTAAAAAGTAAGGAAAAATAATTAGTTCACATCCAAAAAATCTACTTTATTGAAAAAATGTATAATTGAAAATAAATTTTAAATATTTTGTAATATTATTGACTATTTATTGATTTTTCAATCATGCTTGGTATACATCATTATTTACACTTTGTCACATGACGTTATTTATTGGACAGTTTAAAAAAAAACACTGTTTTTTTATCCAATTATTTGTTGACAATAATGCAAATGCCGACAAAAGTATAAAAAATGAACGTAACATAACCTTTAATCTTTTAATAGAGTCTTGCTTTTACAAATGAACTTATCGTTTTTAAGTAAAATATTACGGCTAAATCGTTTCCTTCCAATGTCGAGTAGTGGGGAGGTTTTTGAATTTCGATTTGGAGCTTCTTCCATAGACTCTAATGGGTGTGGTCGATCTCAGTAACGTTTATCTCATTTTGAATAAGTTCTGCTCTTCTCACCGTAAGTCATAACCTCACTTTAAAGAAAATGACAGAATTTATACACGATTATTCAAAAAAAAAAAATCTTTAATGCACAAAACCGGTAAATTCTGATTTACCAAAGGTAAAAACTGAAAAATAAATAGCTCGAACATACTAACGTAAGCAGCTGCGCGTGCTGGCCTGTCTGAAAGTTGTAAGACTGACTGTCTGGTAACGTATAATCCAGGAATTCGAATTTTCGAACTCAACTTTTATCAGATCAGCACGTCTTTTCATTCCAAAATATGAATATTTTACTGCTATAAACCCATTTTCATTTTTACGAGAACAAGACTAAGATATGAAAAGCAAAAGAAGTCTCAGCGGAAAGAGAAAAATGTCAGTTCTGTTGTAAACCACGAGACCGTTCTAGTGGATATATAAGTAAAACTTTTGCTTTTTCTTTACATTTACAGTAGGAGTTTTAGATGCTGTTCAAGACTGAACGTGACAAAGAGAAACAGTGGGATTAGGGTGAGTTATAGGAATATGAAAATGGTGTCGGAGGAGTTTGTTGCTACGCCGCCGCCGCAGCCCCAGCACCGCAGCTCTCCTGCCACCACCCCTAAGTTCTTTAACTCTTTTGCTAACCGGTATTGGGTTTACTCTTTTTTCGTCATTATCGCTTTGTTTTCACAGTTTTCATCGGTTTATTTGTGGGAATTCATAGTGTGATTTTCCCCTTCTTTGTAAATACTGAACATCCATTGTCGGCATGTTTGACATTGTAGATTGGATGATGATGTTAAGTTTAGAAAAAGATACAATCTTGTCCTTAATTTGGAGGTATTCAACTAGCCCGTCCACCAAATTCATGTTTTAGGACCATTTTCCAGCAGACAAATCACTCGTAGAAAATATGTTCAAAAGTAACTTCTTAGTCTTAGCCGCAGTTTTAAAAGCTCTCCCAAACGGGCCCTTAGTGAATGATACGTGTAATTTTCATAGATGACTAGATGAGTAACGGTGAAACTTGAACCAAGCTCTTTTGGTGACCAATTGATTCAATTCATCTAGAGTTGTCAGAGAAGGATCACTTGCATTCATTTAAATAGTGTTCTGGATTGTCAAAATCTAAAGATTTGTCCATCTTTACTTGAATCTTATATTTTGGGGAATGTAATAGTTTACATCTAATGAAAAAATTTTGCTTTTTATTTTGTTCATTTATCGACTTAATGTCTAGACTCTTGTAGCATGTTTGGTAGAGATTAAAATCGGATTAAAATTGAAAAATTAGCCCTTTTTTTTGACTTTTATTAGACGGGTGAGACCCAATAACGGTTATATTTTCAATTTTAATTGGATTTTAATTGTTACCAAACAGGCTCCATGAAACCCGGAAATTAGTACCTGAATCATATAATTCCATTTGTGAAAGAACAATGTGGCTCTTGGTTTTTGATGTAATGGTAGATCATCTTGCATCTTAAATAAGAAGTTTTACTATGTGTAGTGCAAAAGTTCCTGCAATTTATTTCCAAAATTGTTCGACTATACCACTTCCTATCCGTAGATATGATGGAATTACGTTAGGAAAGAACATATATAGATTCAAGGCATGTTTTTTATTTACTAATGATGTTTCTTATGATTCTGTTTTCTTGCACACAGCATTTTCTCGGATGTTGCTTGTGATATTACAATAGTTGTCAATGGAGAATCGTTTCTACTACACAAGGTAGTTTCTAAATGTCATGTCATGGCCAAAGTTTGTACTACTAAAGATCCAAATCAGCATAGCATTTTTTTAATTTTTTTTTTGGTTCTCTTTGAGTATCCATGCTCCATCATAGTTCATGCCATGGCTCGTTTTAATAGCACTCGTTATAACTGCGGCTAATTGTATATGTTCTTACAGAAATTTTTGAACTTCGGAGTATCTAAATTTTCACAATTTATCAATTTTATTGTGTTATTTCTGGTATACGATAGTTTCCCCTGGTTTCTCTAAGTGGAAAGATCCGAAAGCTGGTGGCAAATGCAAAAGACTCGACTCTATCAAGACTGGAACTCTCTAACTTGCCAGGAGGACCTCAAACATTTGAACTTGCAGCTAAGTTTTGTTATGGAATGAATTTCGAGATCACAACTGCAAATGTTGCACAATTACGGTGCACTGCAGAGTACTTGGAAATGACTGAAGATTATCGTGAAGAAAACCTGATTTCCCGTACAGAATCTTATCTGAATGAAGTTGTTTACCAAAGTATTGAAAAATCCGTGGAGGTTTTATCTGTCTGCGAGAACTTGCTACCCATTTCTGAGGAAGTGGGAATTCCTGACATCTGTATCGATGCTATTGCGAGGAATGCTTGTAAAGAGCAGTTGGTATCAGGTTTGTCTCGTTTAGATTGTAACAGTGGACTGTTAGAACTCAAAGATAGATGCATCGAGTGGTGGATCGAAGATCTCTCAGTATTGAGGATTGATTTTTATCGTAGAGTGATCTGTGCCCTAGGACATACCGGTGTTCGAACAGATAGCATTATTGCATCTCTGATGCATTATGCTCAAATATTTCTGAAGGGTATTGGGAAACCCCAAATTTGGAATCCGGCAAGGACAAATACTAGCGTAATTGAAAATGGCCAGAAGAATATTGTTGAAACTCTTGTAACTCTACTACCTAAAGAGAAGAGTACATCTATTCCACTAAATTTTTTATTTGGGATGTTGAGAGTTGCAATCATGGTGGATGCTACCTTAGCCTGCAGGCTCGAGCTTGAAAGACGAATTGCTTGTCGACTCGAAATGGCTCTACTCGATGATCTCCTTGTACCATCAGTTCAGACAGGTGGCTCATTATTTGATGTTGACACTATCCATCGGATTCTGGTGCACTTCCTGCAACGTATGGAAGAGGAAGAGAATGAAGAATATGGATATGAATCAGAAGACATAAATTCTTCGAGTCATGGGTCAATGTTGAAAGTTGGACGGCTCGTTGATGCATATTTAGCTGAAATTGCTCCGGATCCTTATTTGAGTCTTCAGAAGTTCATCAACATGATTGAGGTACTGCCCGAGTATGCCCGCGTTATAGACGATGGACTATACAGAGCTATTGACATTTATTTGAAGGTAGATTTCAATTTCTCAAACTTCACATTAAGCACACAAGATTATCTGTCTATTCAATGACATTATTCCTTGGCTGATTGATCAGGCCCATACCATGCTGAATGAACCCGAGTGTAAGAAGCTATGCAAGTTCATAGACTGTCAAAAGCTCTCTCAAGAAGCCTGCAATCACGCTGCACAGAATGATCGTCTCCCAGTCCACATGATTGTCCGAGTTCTCTATTTCGAGCAACTCCGTTTGAAGAATGCTTTGTCGGGGAATTCTGGAGATGGATTATTGTCACAAAAAATTAGCAGTGGAGTTCCAAGTGCAGCCATGTCACCCCGTGATACTTATGCTTCGTTGAGGAGAGAAAATAGAGAACTGAAGCTTGAGATATCAAGAATGCGAGTAAGGCTTAGTGATCTCGAGAAGGAACAAGTGGTTATGAAACAAGGGATGATGGATAAGTCGAACCACGGAAGGACTTTGTTAACTTCCATATCGAAGGGGATTGGGAGAATCGGTATATTTGGAGGGCAAGCTGGCAGAAAACAACACAAGTCAGGAAGGAAGTCGAGGGCACCAGAAGGAAAAACCGGCAGGAGTAGGAGGTATTCTGTTTCCTAAGCTAGACGTCCATAAATTGTTAACATATGTAACTTGGAAATTCAGTACTGAATTTCGACTAATGGGTCGAGAGCTTTATGACACAACCCAGAGTTACGATGTTTCATATTCGAGTTGGATTCTGTACAAGGACATAGCACCATCTTGGGGCACTGCTCAATCATTGTAAAAAAGATTGGTCTTGTACACATGTTTTGGTACCTCATATTGGACAACATTATATGAAACGACTAACAAGATTTTTAAGAAAAAAAACGACGAAAATACTTTTTAAAGCTATAGAAAAAAGCTTAGTGTATCTTTGCTTCAAAGGAAGATTCAGAAGTGGGCTCCATTTCATGAAAGAAATTTTTTCATCATAATGCATATCATGATGATGGAGCCTTTGAAGCTTGGACATGCACCATTTTACCCTGCTATCTTGAATCAGAAATTTTAAAATGAAGGAGGATAATGATGTCAAGATCTTATTGGACCTTCAAATAGATAGTTGGAGCCAAAAACACCTTCGATAATGTTGAAAGCCATGCTTTTACATGGGTCAAAGCTCTCGTCAATCACCGTAACTTGTCACATCTTTAGAAAATCGAGTCCAAGTTTTAGGGATGAGACGCTCACGCGAGAACTCCAATTCTCATTAGGAAGTCGCACGATTCGACGAATATTTTGCTCTCAAGGCTTCTATTATATATCAAGTCCCTTTCCTATTTAATAATAAATAATATAATAAAGACGAGTAAAGAAGTGTTGTAAAATTCCTACCTTTGGAGTCCAATGTACAATAGTAGATGGATGTGTGGTAGCAAGTGAGAATAGGAAAGTAGTGGTACGGATGGCAATTCTCCCTGAGCCAGGCCAAAGCTGAAAAACTTATTGGGGGTGGTCCTGGACCAAAATCGGACATGTTTGAGTTTCATTCTTTAAAATTTATTTTTAATTGTCTAATAAAATAATTTTACATATAAACTCAAAACTCCTTCTTCTTTTTTAACCACACATTTTCTCCAAAAAAATAAAAAAATAAAAAAAATATTTTTTCATAAAATCTTTTCTTAAAAATTGAGCTCAAACAAGGGTAAAGGATTACGTGTACACGCGATGCAATGAATTTGGCCATGGAATTCAATTTCTACTAATTAAAAGTGTAGAGAAAATATGAAGTAATAATCATCAAAATGAAAAAAGTATCAGCATCAGTCCATGAATGATGCGTCATTTTTAAAGGGGTTTCCAAGTGTCGCATTATTTCAATTAATGCTGGCCCATAAATGTTTCATACATCCTATTCTCCTACACTTGTTGATTGAGACATTTAGCCTTGTTATCAATCACACATTCTCTTGGTAAAATAATATTACACATAAATCCAAAATTTTCATTACTTTTTAACTATATATTATTCAAAAATACTATTCTAAAATCAATTTTTTTTTTTCAAATAATGGAGCTCAAAACAAGAGCTTATTTTGTAGAAACCTTAAGGGTCTGTTCTCTTTGTCATTTTCAAATCGTTTTTTGTTTTCGATTTTTCAAAACAGT
The DNA here is from genome assembly GCA_903798395.1 of Fraxinus floribunda. Taxonomy (NCBI): domain Eukaryota; kingdom Viridiplantae; phylum Streptophyta; class Magnoliopsida; order Lamiales; family Oleaceae; genus Fraxinus; species Fraxinus floribunda. The sequence goes on along the minus strand of CAIGRS010196238.1, from coordinate 8,211 downwards.
GAAAATACGTTCTCTTTCCTATTTTCAAAAATGCATTTTTGAAAACAAATTAAAAATTTACAAAGAAAATTCAAAACGATAAATTTGTCGTTATGAGTGTTTTCAGTTATAATAAAGTCAAAATTTTCAAAACGCGTTTTTGGTGTTTTCAAAACAACTTTTCAAAATGGCATAAAAAAATACATTTTCAACAATCTCAAGAAAGATACGCATTGTCACTAGTTTAAGCCACAATCTTCAATGTCGTGTAATTGTGCATAATCCAATTATTGGGAGTCGATAGATACCGTGGAGAATGAGAACAATGGATGACCGACACGCATGGAAAATGCAAGAATAGTGTTTGTTAGAACATAGATTAAAAAAAAACTTCCCTAGAATATTTTATTTAAGAATACCCTAAGGGATGGTTTGATGGAGTTTTTTAGAGGCAAAAATTACTTCTGAAATTAAGGGCTCGTTTGACATGATTTTCGAGAAGATGAAAAGAGTTTTTGAGATCTAAAAGTTGTCTTGAATCCGTTTGACTAATTTTATAAAAGTATTTTTTCTAGTTAGAAAATATTTTATAGGAAATTGGTCGAATATGACTTCTTTTAAAAGTACTTTAGGAACAAGAAGCTCTTAAGAATTAGTTTTCAAACAAAAATAAAGATAACTTTTTCAAGAAAATCAAGATATTTCGAAAGGACCCTACGTTGAATATTTTTCTAGAAATACTTTGTTTGGCTAGAAGTGTTTTGATGAAGCCAGCTTAAGAGTCATTTTAGTATGACCTCTACTTTTACTTTTGCTTCTTGTAGAAAGATACTTTTAAATATCTTCCTCTAAATAGTTTTCTAAACTGGATAAATCACTTTCAAAAAATTATTCAGACATATTTAACAGTAAATTCTTAATTAAAAGTAGGTTTTAACTTTTCCAAAACCCTGCCAAGTGGAGCCTAAAGTAGCTTTTTCATAAAATTCTTCTATAATAAGTAGAAGTAAAAAAAAATTATGACATATATTAGGAAGGTGGGGGGCGGTTGGAGTGTCAATTTCATGATATGGAATCTCATACACGCGGCAATGATCACCTAATATACCTTATTCTTAACTTACATTGTCATTAATAAAACCTAAACTGTAATTTAATGCAACCTTTTGTTTGACCTTGTAAGTAAAACTATGTAAAATGTAATTCAGTCCTTGTTTAATTTAGATAAAAAAAAAAAAAAATCAGATTTTTAATAAATTTTGATAAAGCTGATGAAACGTGCGATTAAAAAATTGTAAATCCAACAAAAATATGTAATTATAATTAATTATTGAATTTAACTTAAATTTTATTTTAAATTGAACCAAAAGAGACTTAGTCCTTGTTTGGCAACCACTCTTTCACAACTTTTTTTTCATACTTATTTTCTTCTAAACATTTTCAAAATAAAACATTCTTCATGTAAATCTAAAACCCTTTCATACTTTTAATCACACATTTCCCAAAAATTTACCATAAAAAACTCATTCTACAAAAATAAAAAGTAAAAAAAGGATGTCGAATAGGGACTTAATATGATTATCTACTCGAATGATTAACATATTTTACCTTACCTACAAGTTTTAACCATTTTTGAAGTGCACAACAAGTCATGTATTAGAGCGCACATAGAAGTTTATAATACGTTGAACGTTGGTGAGTTTCTATTCTTGCTTCTACTTTTTATATAAAAGTTTCTTGATGAGTTCTTCTGGCTCGAAGGATTACTTTAAAAAAAAAAATCAAATATATTCAAAAGTGATTTATAACTTTTCAAAAGTTACGTCAAACTGACCTTAAATATGTTATCGTTATTTATAACATTTTGATACAATAAATGGATTTATATAATATAATTAATGAATTTAGTTATACTTCTTATCGTGTTTTGGGGTGACTTATACGCAATAGAGAGAGAAAAAAAAGGCTACTACAGCTTTAGAAATGAAATAGTTTTTTCACTATTATGAAATTAATTTTGAAGTACAAATTTAAGGTGTGCAACAACCAAGTTATCAATACTTTTTAATGAAATTAATTTCTTGTTAAATGAATTCCGGACACACACGTGCACACATATTACATTTCTAGATTTTCAAAAAATACGAGGAAGTGTATGTTTTAAAAATTTATACTCCATCCGTCCCAATTATATAGGGTTGTTTCGTTTTTCACACGGATTAAGAAAGCTTTTTTAATGTCATTGAAAAATTAATTTTTATCATGATTTTTCCTAGTTTACCCCCATTTAATTTTCAGTATGTAAAATTAAATTATTGTTGTAATTAATAAAAAATTTGAAGAAGAAGAAGAAATGAGAGTTGTTCCATGTTTTCAAGAAGTGGGAAATGTGTATATTTGGATGATTTCAAGAAGTTGACATATTAAGTAGGGAAAATTTAATAAAAACATATTGGTAAAGGAACACAACAAAATATTTTATATTAGAAAATCAGCCTGTATATTTGAGACAAGAGAAAAATGAAACTCAGCCTATATAATTGAGACGGAGGATGTAATTTTTTGGAGTAAAAAAATATAAAAAATAAAATCAATTCTATCAAAGCTTAAGCCCTTATTTGGTTTGGATTAAAATTCAATTAAAATTTTCAGTCAAAATCAACAATTAATTTTAACCACACATTTTATGAGATCTACAACTTTTCAACAATACATTTCATTGACTTTTATCAAAATCTACTAAAAATTTAATTTTAATCTTTATATATTTAAAAAAAAAAAGTTACTTTTTAATTCACTTTCGAGTTTAGCCAAACACGTGGAATAAAGACTTGAAAGATCAAACGGATCACAAGAAATTGTCATAATTAGCTAACCAGTCAGCTTTCTAGCATTTATTATCCAAATAAATAAATGAAATTATGCAATCCTCCAATGATTTGAAATAATTAAGATTCAAGATCTACACCTACTAGTAACTATTTTTGACATTTTTAGTATCTCCTAACTTCAGGTTTATTACTCTTCGGATAATACATAAAATTTTAATTCAACGTATCAAACAAATGTGACACTCAAGACATATATCATAAAAAATAAGTATCGAACTTACTCAGATGTACCTCAGAATTTTTCATATTCATCTATTTATTTTAATTTTTGATCGCATGTTCTAAAAGGTTTTTAGAACATTAGGGGTTGTTCTCTTTGTGTTTCAGTTTTGAATTCATTTTGGGTTTTATGTTTTGAGTGTCTATTTTGAAATTGTTGAAAATGTGTTCTTTTCGATATTTCGAAAAATTGTTTTGAAAACACTCAAAAGCGTTTTGAAATTTTCGCTTGATTATAATTGAAAACATTGGATTTTCTTTGTATTTTTAACTTGTTTTCAAAAACGCAATTTCAAAAATAGGAAAGAGAAGAAGTTTTCGCTGTTTTGAAAAATCAAAAATAGAAAATGACTTGAAAATGGTAAAGAGAACATGTTCTTAGTATTTTTAACATTGAGAAAATTAGAGTGGGTGGAGGGTAAAAATGAAAGTCTGGCCTGCGTAACCTCGTCTTGATAGGTTAAAAGAGAATCGAATTTTACGTCGAATTTCTAAAGATAGTGAAACTTGGCCGATCAACTCGCTTATTTTGCGACGACTACTCCAGCTTCTCATAATTAACTCGATTTCATGTCCCTTTTTATTTCACACACATGCAATTGTTTGGATAATATCAATGTGTGTGTGTATATATTATTATTATTGTTATTTTAAAAGATTGCCAAAAAGTTAAAATTAAATTTTTTTTTTTTGTACTTCAACTTTCTAGCAATTTATCGAGCTTTCCGTAGCGTTAGTTTCCTCACATGCCTTTGCGTGTCTTCACACTGCACGACTTTCTTTATGATACATACAACTCACAAGCTCAATATATACAGATCTAATCAACATGCACAGTTAAACAGTCATGATTTTGATGGCTTATAATTAGCTTCCGTGAATCCATTTGCATTTCCATTGAGTTTCTCTGATAATCCATTGCTTGCCACTGCTAGAGCAGTAATCTATAGCAGTAGTTTAATATGACGGGGAAGTGAATATGGTATTTGCATTGTGATTCTCGTAAATATACAACTGAAGATGAATCGGAGCTTCAGGGAATCTGCGATCGGCGACACCCGGAATTTTCCTTTGTCTCAGCATCGGCGAGGTCTCAGCCTCAACAGACTCTCCAACTTTAAGAACTCCGCCGACAATAACTTGGATCTCTTCTCCAAGAACCGTCACAGTCTTCCCATTGCAGCCTCCGATAATTCCGATGGTATAGCTCTCATTTTTCATAATCTCTCTCTGTGTGTGTGTGTATCTATCTATTTTGTGGTTTATTACCTGAGATCTGTAAAAATTCAGTAATGTAGCGAACAAATATATGTTCTAGCATTGATTGAAATCAAATCAGTGCGAAAAGACATTTTTTTTTTTTTTTCCTGCGGATCTTATTATAGTAAATATACACAAAATGACACCGTAGTGAACGTAATTTGGTTTATTGATGATATCTATCAGATTTAAGTTATTCATCAGAAAAAAATTACATTCTTTCCTCTTCTGATAATTATTTATTTTTATAAAATTAATAATTTTGGAATGCCTTCCAAGTTTAGTATCGTTGAAACTGGGGAGACTCTCAGTTGGATCAGCAAAACAGGGGAAGAGTGGATTGGATGATCTAATGTCATCAACGGATGGTGGCGGAAAGCATGATTATGATTGGTAATCCTGCAATTGTTTTTCTTTGTATTAAGTGAATTTTCATTTATCGGATCTATTTTTGGCTTGGATGCCTGCTTAGCCATAATTGCTTGAATTCTATTTCTGGGCTATTGTTATTGCTCATCACTATTACTGATTTTTTATTGTTCAAAAAGCCTAAAAGTAAATATTTAAACTTTGTGAAGGAATGACAAATCTCCAGTAAAGTTCTGTATGTTATGGTAATCTAGCTAAGGATTTAGTAGTACACCTAGGTCAATGATAAAATTCACTTCCCTTTTAGAGATCAATGACGTTTTTTATGGCAAGAATGTACATGAATTTGTATTAAAGAAAGTTAATTGTTCCTAGAAAGGACCAAAGCTGTAACATTTCAACCGTTACTTGTTATAGGCTTCTCACTCCTCCTGGCACTCCTATTGTTCCTTCAACGAATGGAAACGAATCTCAACCAGCTTCTGCGGCTCCAAGAGGCAGTTCAAGGGTTAGATCAACCTCTACAAACAGAGGCTCAAGGGTATGTCAACCTTTTTTCTATTGCTGACTAGTAGATCTTCCAAGAGAATTTGCTGTATATTTCTTTTAATTTCTGGGATAAAGTAAAGCAAATCTTTCCTTTGTTCGTTTAATTGTAACCTGTAATAATAAAACTTGGACTGATATATTGTTCCTGTCTGGTTTCCCTGCCTTAAGAGAACGAAGGAATCCATAATCAAGAGAAGTTGTTCAAATGTCTTATGCCTATCATTTTTAAGTATATGGGTTTCCAATTTCAGCTTTCAGTTTCTCAGTCGGAGAGCAACCATCCTGCAAGACCAACTCGCAGCAGTTCAGTGACTCGTCCTTCTGTCTCTAATTCCCATTTTACTATGAACTCAAACAAATCGACCTCCATTCTCAACACAAGCTCGGCTTCTGTCTCGTCTTATATTAGACCATCTACTCCTACCAGCCGCACTTCATCAATTACAAGACCTTCGACGCCTCGTACCCGTCCAACTGCCTCAAGACCTTCAACTCCTTCAAGACCTCGTGCTTCCCCCAGCACATCTTCCTCTGATAAACCGAGACCATCTGTAAGCTCACGACCTTCTACTCCAACTTCTAGGCCACAAGTCCCGGCAAACTTGATTTCCCCTGCAGCTCGGTCCACATCAAGGCCATCAACACCAACTCGTCGAAGCCCAGCACCATCTATATCTCCAGCCTCTGGACCATTGGCCTCGAGTGGGCGTGCAATCCCCAATGGACGCAATGTTGCTTCACTGTCCCGTCCAAGCTCCCCTGTTCCACGTGTTCGCGTCCCTCCACAGCCGATTGCCCTCCCAGATGGACGCAATGTTGCTTCACTGTCCCGTCCAAGCTCCCCTGTTCCACGTGTTCGCGTCCCTCCACAGCCGATTGCCCTCCCAGATTTTTCACTTGAAACGCCTCCAAACTTACTGACAACTTTGCCAGACAGGCCACTATCTGCTGGTAGGTCCAGGCCTGGTGTGGGTCTCACTGTAAAAGGGAATGTAGAGTCCACAAGTGCTTCAACTTCACTTAGGAGACAACCATCACCCGTTGTTACCAGGGGAAGACATACAGAACCCATTGGAAGGGGTCAAACGCCTGCCAATGGGCAGCTGAGTGATGCAATTGTCGCTCGCAGAGAACTTTCAACAAAAAAACCTTTGAAGACATCCACAGAGAGCACAGGGTTTGGCCGGACTATATCGAAGAAATCTCTGGATATGGCTATTAAGCATATGGTAAGTCTAACCTCAATTTAAATTTTCCTGGTTTCTTTACCTGTTATATAGAAATGTGAGGTTTAAATATTGCATACTCAAAAACGTGTAGCTTCTCTGTCATCTTGTGAGTAATCATGAAGAAAAGCCTCAAGCAATCAATTTCACTGCCAAACTAAGGTTTGATTGTTCTTTCTACGGAACTGGCGATTCTGTTAAAAAACAGCAACCTATAATATCAAGAGTCTTTGCTTCATGCTACTGACTTGGTTAAATTGATACCGCATAATGACATATTGAATTTTGTCACCCTTGCATGGTTAACTTCAACTAGCACAAGAGTGACAAGAATATATCTCATTGTGTTCCCAGTTCATAAATGTCAGTTTGGGTTCTTTATGATCATTATTAATTATCGGTGTAATGGCGCAAACTTTTTGCTGGTTTCTGTGCTCAATATATAATTTTTTCTCTGGGCATTGGATGTGGCGGTCAGGAGTTGTCGCGTTTTCTTCACTTTCCAAGTTAGAAAATATACTGGACTTTTTTTCTCAGATCAATATAGTATTTTACTGAATGATTTTCCATAGATATGACTGGACCTTCATGCCATTAAGCCCTTGCATGCCCTTGTACGGTGTTAATGCACAATGAAACTTAAAAAAATTTGTGTACCACTTGAAATCATTATGAACACTGAACTTCTTCCTATTATTTTCCATGTTTTATGAATCTCAAATATCTTCCTATTAATTTTGCAGGATATACGAAATAGCACCAATGGTGTTCGTCCTCTTACAGGCTCGACACTTTTTCCTCAAAGCATTCGATCCACCAATCAGAAATGGTCATCCAATCACCTTTTAAGTGGAACTGCATCAGTCAATGGAAGCCTGTCTGTCAAGAATAACGGTGCCATTACCGAAAATGGGTATCATATTAACAGGTCTTCAGACAGTGGAAGTGAAGAAGACAAGTCTCAATCTTCTGCAAAACTGACGAATATTGATGTTTATGAAAGTTCCCGTTATGACATTATTCTCCTCAGAGAGGATCTGAAGAGCACGAATTGGCTGTGCAGTCTTGACGACAAGTCTGAGCAGGAACCCATCTTCGATAATGGTTTCGAACCTCTACCAGAGCCTTTTGGCCCTCTATAACCTATGTGAATCGTTTGAAATTTGTTTGGTTGATTACACAATATTGTTAAATTATTTGATATCTGAGAGAGAAGGGAATTCTTCGTATGTGTATTTGATAATGTCAGAACATCTTTGCAACTTATTTTCCTGTATACAGGATGACCCATCATCACTCTTTGTAACATATTAAAAATGTCTATAAAATCTAGGATGATATTCTTAAGATTGCCGAGTTCCAGACATCGAGAAACAAACAAACGATCAAGAAAAGGCGTGTCTCGATTGCATTAAGTTATTACATTGAAATGACTAGAATCGCGGCCTTACGACTTTTGGTGCTAGTTTTTGAGGGCAAAGCCAACCTTATAGTGTAATTCTGGAGTTTGCGAGTTTTCTTTTCAACGAGTACGGTGAGCCGTGGTCAGGGACGTAGCCAGGAATTTTAATTGGGGAGGGGGGCGAAAATACGGGGGGTCTGCCCCTGAATTTTTTTTTTTAACTAAGAGAATTGAAAACGACGATTTTGAGTACCAAAATAGTACTAAAATTCAATGTTCAAGACTATTCTACTACTTAATTCTTGAATTCAAATAT
>CAIGRS010196190.1:0-13116 GCA_903798395.1 Fraxinus floribunda | reverse complement strand
CATCAAACACCATCTAAATATTTCAAATACGTCTTCAACATGTCAAATATATAACAAGGGTTTCTTAAATCTTTCTTTATCACAATACCGCAAGAATAATTGTTGTTGCAGTATGTGAAATATATAAAAATTGAAATATTGTGTGCTCATGTTGTATTTACTTCATAATGCCAAAAACGTTTTACAAAAATAGTTATTTTATGGGTAAGTATAATTGTGATTAGCAAACTAAAATTTTGGAGCGAAAATCTTAAAATATATCATGCAAATTTCAAATTACTTCCCAATTGTTAATTGAAATAGTGTCAAAACATAGTCTCATATTTGGACTATTGAGCTCCGTCTCCTTTAACATACAATATATGCAATAAAGAGTGAAAAAATAAAATTGACCCGAAAATTGTGTGGAATGATATTTGCAGGGTATCAGTGTTATATGTTCAAAGCGGGGTGGAGACTTGTCGACCACTACACATTGTGAATGGCTTCTAACTGTTCCATCAATGCCCGACGCAATTCACTTTAACTTCATTCCTATCACTTCTCTACTTAGAGGAGTTCCTGGCAAAGGGTTCTTATCACATGCCATCAATCTTTATCTTCGATGTAAGTAATACTTTATTACAAACATTGAAACATATAGTCGAACAAATCAAACGAATGCAATTCTTGTAGAATACGTTAGAAGCAAGACATGTAGATTGAAACTATCGTGTCTTGTAAAGTACGAAGTAGCTCTATAAAGAACAAAATGAGAAGAATATTAATATAGTCGACCTTAAGTTTACTTTGAAGTACAGAATTCAGTTTTTTTGTTTCAAATTCTTCCGTAACTATGTAAAATGAAACATGAATAGAATGTGTTTGTTTTGTGTGCAGATAAGCCTCCTATAGCTGATTTACAGTACTTCCTGGATTTTCAAGCTCACAGGATTTGGGCTCCAATTCACAATGACCTCCCGCTTGGCCCAACTAGAAGCAGGACCATGCAAACACCTGCTCTTCATTTCAATTTGATGGGTCCTAAACTTTATGTAAATACTACTCAGGTAATGACAAGTTGGGAATAAGAACTACAACTAATACGTGACAATGAAATGTCTACTATGCACATTGCAATTTCAGTACTATACCTAGTTATTTCGTTTTTTTACTAGCAGCACAATGATTTTTTGAACCGTATGCGTCATGGGGTCATGACTAAATGTTACTGAATTCTGATCAGGTCTCAGTCGGAAAAAGACCGGTTACTGGAATGCGATTGTATCTCGAGGGCAAGAAATCCAACAGGTAATGCACTATTTTAATGCAAATTGTTGATATTATCTTAGAGGTTAGTGTGCATATCATTCATAATATGTAGCCAGGAACCCTGGAAACTACGTCAACAGCACAATGGACAATATTTTAACTTCTATTTTACTATTAATACTGTCAGTGTTCAACTCACAACTCGACGATCAATTTGTGAGTGCCTTGTATTTTAGGCAAGAAATTTGTTAACTGAAAGGCAAACATTTAACAGGTTAGCAATACACCTCCAGCACTTATCGAACTCTCCAGTTCTGCTCCAAGACAAGCTAAGTGATGCTCTAACTTGGCGTGAATCAGAAGAAATAGCTGATGATCGATACATTGAAGCTATTCAGTGGAAAAAGTTTTCACACGTATGCACAGCCCCTGTAAAATATGATCCAAGATGGGCAACTGGAGAAGAAGATGTTGCATTTATCGTCACTGGCGCTCAACTTTATGTAAAGAAGCGCGACACAAAGAGTGTTTTGCATCTGAGGCTCTTATACTCTAAAGTATCCAATTTCTTTGTTGTGCAATCTAATTGGATGCAGTGGGCATCAGAACATAACTCCATAAAGTCTGGCTTCTTCTCATCTATAAGTACTTCAATAACTGGAAATGTAGAGAAGGAGAAGGCAAAACCAGTAATCGTGGATTCAGGGGTGTATCCAACAGGGCCACCAATGCCCGTGCAGAAGCTCTTGAAATTTGTGGATACATCGCACATGTGTAGAGGGCCACTGGATAATCCCGGACATTGGCTAGTAACCGGAGCAAAATTAGACTTGGATAAGGGAAAAGTATGCCTGCGCGTAAAATTCTCCTTATTGAACATATGTTCATGATAAAGAAGACATTCAATTAGGGAAGATATTGCCAGAAAATCGACTCAGCAGAAGAGATGTTCGAGTTGAAACTAAATGACTATATTTAAAATGTTGTAACATATTAGTCCAGTGAGTTCAGGGACACTCTCCCGTATGTATTTTATGTATTCTGTAAATAGGAAATTTTCGTCTAGAATGAATCCCATATCCTTTATTCTTTTTTGGTTTGCTTTCTTTTATTAGCTATTACAGAACCTCAATAATTAAAATGTACGAGTTTTGCTCGTTCCGTACATTGATTAGAATAAATCATTTGGAATGGGAGTTGAAGTTATAAATTATAGGTTTGAAAATTCAATAGGTTTAGAATCAATCATTTACTCTTCGATCTTGTATTGAAACATGGGATGCACAAATATATAATTGTAATGGGTAAATGCAATGTATTAGATATTGGGTCATAATGGAATGAGCAATGATACACGTACAGGGGGTGGGGGCACCTAATAAAAAGGGGGTGTGTGTGTGTGTTTTTTTTCCTTTTTTAAAAAACACGTGGGGCCCGACAGTGTGAGTAACCTAGTAGGCTTTTGCTCATGTACTTGGAGCAAAAGTCTAATGGAATGGTGACGTTATTTCACAAACTAGCTTGATATATACGAACATACTCTATTTTAATGTTTTGATCGGATCACAAGGCATGATAACCTCTTTTACAATATTAATTAAAGGGGAAAAAATCGTAACTACTATACTTTTAAGGTAACATTTTCAAAAATATCAAAGTTTGAGAAAATTTTCAGAATTCAGGTCTTATTTCGAGATTTTAATTATATGAAAATAGTTAATAATTGATTTTTGCAAGATAAGAATGTGATCTTAATTGGCAGTTATTTGAGGATAATTGACTTGAAAATAGTTAATTGATTTATGCAAGATAAGAATGTGATCTTAATTGGCAGTTATTTGAGGATAATTTACTACTTGCTCTCATCATATTCATCCCTAAAAATAGCTAAGCAAACATTTTTGAGAAAAATCATTTTAAAATATTTTAATCAACAATAGTGAATATTGATTTCCCATTCATTTAAATTTCACTCATTTCAACAAAATGCATCTTATCCATAGTTATCAGATTTGAGCCGGTCATCGATCTAGCCAAAGCACCGAATTAATGGATCGGTAGTTCAACCGATGAATCATTACTTTTAATTAAATCAAACTATTATAAATTCTTAAATTTTGGTACCTTAAAATTGGCCATTTTTTAGAAAACAAACGGAAAATTTCATTAAATCCATTAACCAATGAAGATTAATTTCATTAATCCTCATTAACGTGAAAATGTATATTTTTTTTTTTTTTAAATTTGTGTAACTTACCTGTTTATGCCTGAAAATACTTTTTCAATTCATGTAAGTTACGTGTCTATAGTGGAAAATATGTGTGTGTGTGTGTGTTATGAAGTGATTTTCTTCCACCACAAAGTTTAGTAGATTCCCCAACCTATGGGTTTAAGAGCGGGAATAGTGTCATAGTCACTTTTGTCCCGAACTTGCACGTCGACATCACACATCACATGTCCAAATTAAAGTTAAAGATTTTTAAGTTCGACTTTAATTGGACATTTACAAGGATTGAGTAAAAAAAAAATTGTTGTCGAAGCAATTTCATTAATTGACTTGATAGTTTTGCACAAAGGAACAAAATAAGGAAGCCTTGATAGTAGTTTTGAGATTTTTATCCAAGGATGGTTTTGCTAGAGTGACAAGGCCACTCCACATGCGCCCCCTAATGGGGGGCGTCTGCACGCGCAGACCCTTGGACGTCTAGTGCCCACGTGGGACGTGGCCTTGGCCGTTTGGCAAAACCCTTTATCAAATATAGCCCCCTCCTATGCACTATAAATTAAATATTATTTTGAATCGAGTATGAATTAATTCACATCACAACAATTTTGAAGTGCGTTCCCAAAATTCTTTTATTTGGCATTGTAACATAACATGTTTATGACTCTATATGAAATTTATTGTCAGTATTTTTCAATCAATGTGTACTTCTTCAAATTTATAAACAACAATGATATGGCGGAAGAAATGAAGAACACATTCAAATGCTCTTTAATTCTACGAATATCAAGCATTTGAGGCCAGCAAGTAATGTAAGCATAGTAGATGCAAGCATTATTTATATATCAACACAAAACACTAGTTCATACCAAGCACGTATGGCTCGTTTTTTGCAGCTGTACTAGCCGCCATTAGATACAAAACAAGTCTCTTTGCAGTCAATTTACGGTTTATAGCTAATATCATATGTTCGAGGAAATATTACACCAACTGATGATTTTTTTCAGGTGAAACTCAAACCTCGACTGAAGTTCCTTTCAAGCGAAGACATTTGAAGGGACCTTCTCAGGCTAGATTTGTCCTTCTTGATCTGGACCAACTTGTCGTATACACACCACGGGAAACTAATATAATGATCCCGATTCAGTCCCTCATTGTAGCAACCCCAGTACCTAGGATGATATGTGACGTGATACCAAGCTGATGCTTTTGCATCCATATCGTCCAATTCACTTCCTTGCTTGAACTTTTTCCGAGCTTCGCTCCTCAATGACCTCACAGCTGCACCAATGGCATCTGCATCTCGTCTTCGATCAAAAGTCTTCGACAATTTCATAATACCACCACTCAGTATTTCAGCCTCAGTTTTTATCCCATAGTAATCCATCAGATTACCCAACTTGTAATCATAATCAGTTTTGCAACTAATTGCTTCATCAATGTAATCTTCAAATCCATCTACTTCCATATCGGGATCATACGACTTCCTAGCCACTTCACGGGTAAAAGATTTAATAGGAGCCGTGTGGGGGGCGATGTTTTTCACATCCCTAAAAAGCTTTCCTATCACACGTTTCGATTCGTACGTTGTCTTGTCGGGCTTTTCCATGAAATCTGGATATTCTTTCACTCGTAAATGAGGTGGTATTACTGCAGGAACGCCAGTTTTTGGAAAGTCAACAGCAATGGAGAACAGCTTTGCCAACTCTATACAATGTTCACTCAACGCCTTACATGGTTCTTTATCTGCAAAGACTGTGTGGGCATTGGCGATGATTCCTAAACTGTCGTTCACAATATAGTTGGTGAAGTACTCCTCCACTTCCTGTACCACAGGTAAAATAAAAACTGCATGCTAAGTACTGTAGAAAACACTTAGATCATCAGATTAGCAAACATTAATTTTCAATAATGCTGCGCAATGAGGACGAAATGAAGAGTTTCAAATCATGTGAGATTAACGATGAAGCCATTATTGTCAAGAACTTTTATTTCTAATTCTTCATTCCTCTTTTTATCGCATCTTCATCTTAGAATTGCATTTCAGCTTGACTTGAACATGCTGTTCTACAGCTTTCAAGAAATTGCACGACTATGTAGTTCTGTAAGAGTTTCAATCCATGGAAAAATAACATCAATCAAATAATAGATAGCTATATTACTCAAAAAGTTTCATTAAACAAACAGTTGTCTCGACACTTTCAGACATCAATAAGAGTAAATTAGGTTTCCAAGTACTCACAAATAATTTCCAAGACTATCGACAGCAACATAATATGCCATCATATAATCTAACAGATAAATGAAAAGTTACCAAAATTTAATCAGTTCTCACTACTATTTTTTATTTATTAAAGTTTCATGTGCTGAGCCTCATATAGGAAGGGGTCAATGCTTTTACACCATGATAGGAGACAGAGAACATAGAAAGTGAACACCAGCAAGAATGGCCTTTTAGCAATATTCTCCACACTTGGCAAACAAAGACCCAACAAATGACAAAAAAATAGCACAACGAAGAGATCATACCAATAACATAACGGCAAAAGTGAGAACAAGATATGAAGTTTATAGATATCATATTAACAGTAAGTAACATTTGACAATGATTTAATGAGGATATTAGCAGTTCTTTCGTCACATTTTAGTCTCTCTAAGAATGGTCCTCAGCATTCGATCATTATGAATAACAAAAAATAGAAACAGCATGACTTCAAATGTTACTAAAACACAGAACCACATTAATCTGCCAGTACCTCAATTGTCACATCATGATCCTGTTGCGTGCTTGGAGCTGGGGTATAATCCATAGGCAAGCTTTGCTTTGGTGGAATCAAGTCAGGGTCCCAACTAACAAAGTAAATGTCTCCATCCAAATCACTTCCGGAACATTCATTTGGATGAGGTCTGTAATTAGGACAACCAAAACCTTATGGAATACAATTAAACAGAATATAATGCACAGTGAAAATATCATTTAATTAAATAAGAGATAATAGGAACATGATAGCAGGGTGAAAATTCTTGAAAAATAAATCCTGAAAAATTGTATTCTGATCTTAATAAAGTGTAACTAAATTTACCAACAAGCATCTTTAGAAATGATAATTTATTGGACATGAAAGTGATAGAAAAGCTAGTGGACTTATTAAGCATGATTGCAAATGCAATGACAAAGGACATTTTTAAGAAAAATATGCTATATTTGTATTTGTAATTCAGAAAAGACTATTTTAGAATATCACAATTGCCTGGTACTAAGAAATCCACATTGGGACAATGCTGCATCATTTGTTCTACAGATTCAGAGTAATTCTTGACCCATTATTGCCTGGTTGACACAAATGATATTTACGTGAACGCATAAACCCTCATAAAATTCTTGCAGATACGATTAGATTAGAAGCATTCAAGAAGTTAAATTTACCTTCTTCCTTTTTGAGGGAAAACAACACAGTCCACCATGTGGTACAACGCTGGCACATCAACAGCCACTAATTTACGCACATCACCTGGGTGCAAGCACGGATTTTTAGCAACAGCAACCATTCCCTTAACAATGAAATTATAATCACCAGATGTATTGTCATAGAATTTATGGAAATCCTCATAGAATCGTCTACGCCCAGCACTAGAAAACTGAACGAACACCTGGCCATATTCTAAACTTCCAGTTTCATCTAGGCATCCCATCATTTGTCTAGCTTCTGGAACAAATATTCTTGATTTCAATCGCAAGTCCAGTAACTTCGATGCGCGAAAAGCTTGTAGCATCATCGAGAGAAATGGTTCACCATCAGGTTGATAGCCACACCTTAGCATTTCCTTGAGAATGTTTGTATTTTCTCCAGGAGACATCAAATCCAACGCCTCTTCTGCCCTCAAGGGATCAACTAAAATAGTATCCAGTTGAGCAACTGCTTCTCTTTGCTTCTTCTCAAAGACACGATCCTCGACTCCAAGAGTGGACAAAAGCGAGATGATTTGGCGATTCAGAAAACAAGGTTGATATTTACTCCATGCCAGAACATCTAATTTTGTGTTTTGTGACTCATACTTCAACATGCTCGGTCTCAAAGACAACTTCCTTCGTGAAGTGGGATCGACAGCCACAACACCTTTGTAGCCACCATACCTGATCTGAAAGGCAGAAGGAAAAGAATTTTTTAGTCCACATTTTATGGCAACCCTCCGAGCAAAATCACCAGATATCTTCCCAATTCCATCAGAAAAAACATACTTGGTTCCCCCTCTTACTAACTCTATGTCAGGAATATATTTAATCTCATCCTTGCCAACACTCAAAGTTTCCGTTGAGGATCCAAAAGATTGACCGAGTCTGGCAGCATATTTTGCCACATTTCTTATGGAGCGAAAATCACCCATCCACCCACGGATATTATCAGCATTATCATTAGCCGTTGAAGCAAACATCCAAACAGAATTATCCCGCAACTGACTCGAGGAAAATGCAAGAAAATCAAATTTCTTATCACCAATAACAATGCCATTTTTAAGTGTTGATAATATCCTTTCAAAAATCTCCGTTCGTCTATTCTCATTTCCAGAAGCTACCTTGGGGGATAAATCAGTAGAATACATTTTGTCCCACTCTTCGTCGACAAAAGAAACACGAAGAAAATTATCAATATCATTTCTATAATGTCGTAACACACGGTTTGACACATTCACTTCTGGACCAGAGAAATACACTTTGCTGGGTGTCACTTGAACCCTGCGTACGTATACCAGTCCATCATCTAAACTAATGGCAGGTGATTTTGGAGGCCGTCTCATCTTGCGGTATTTGTCATACTGCTCCATCAGCCACCTCACAGGATTATAGCAGCACTCCTTCAAAATGTAAAGTGTCTCTAGAGCATACTCTATATACCCAATCTCTATTATCCGTGGATCAACCAACCTAAAAAAATTGGCATCTAGGATTGGTCCTGGAAGACATCCATTTTGTACCAAACTGCAAATCTTGAACAATATATTACACGGCAATTCAATTCTTTCAGGAGGACGCAGAATGGGTACTAGGGATGAATTTTGACAAAATGGAGAACCAGTCACCAAACTGAATTGACTTTCACTTTCTTTGTAGTAAGCAAAATTATCTGGGAAATTTGGAAGCTTCATGCCATACGGGAGCTGCAGACACACACCAGAAGCTTGTCCAATACATGATTGAGTGAAATCTGTTGTTCGAATCCACTGATCATCTGGAGTTTCCTTAAAATAGCTGTAAACAGATTCATTAATCTTCTTGTAGATACGGGGAGCACCAAATAACTACACAACAAAAGAGAAAAAATATTCATCAGCAATCATTTCTATCTTACAGATAGAAAATGAGAACACATAATTGTAGCAGCTTCATAAAAGAGTATGGAAGATGAATTATGATACCACAATACAGCCTTTTGTCAGCTGGTAGTGTGGTAACCCCAAAATTATATTATAAAAATACAGAAGTGAAAATTCTTCAGGATTCAGAGAATCTAGACATAACGGTATGCTGTGACCACCAAATAGAGGACTGACTTCTCTGCTTGCTCAGAGGAGTAAAATTCAGGTGTCAGGCTAGGATTTATCTTCACTTAGTAATGTTGGATCCTTCTACATGAAAAAATATACTAAAAACTCAAAAGTAACGAACTGAGTTAAGGCTCATGATTTTTAGGGAGGATTCACAGATCAAGGTGCGTGTATCAGGGAACAAAGAAACAGTAGAGTCTAGGTGAGATGATATTAATTCACAAAACTTCAATATTACAAGAAGTTACATTTATTAACAATTTATGTTAACAGCCTAATAAATAATAATTCTTTTATATGCACAAACTCACTGTGTTCTGCCATGGCTAGTGCCTGAAACTACAAACAAATCAACCTACATTTAAAAGAGCAAACATTCCTAACAGAAAAGAAAGAAAGACAACATCATCATCTAGAAGTAATAGTTAATTCAATTATACTCTATGGTTGCATTTAGTGCATTGTATTAGAGCGTATAAAGAATTTAGTCTAAAATTAGATTCGATAGTAGGTGGACTGTATAATGATGAATGTGGATTACATTGTTTAATCTTTTAGCGTAGAAGATGCCACGTGCAATACCAACTGTATAACATAATGTGGCAGAGGATGGAGATTTTAACAAAACTTAAAAAACAAACCTGTATGAGGAGAATCTTCGCAGTTTGACCCCGTGGACAATATAGCACAATCTGCCATATATTCTCGTACGAGAGCTGAAGCTTGTATTCAACAGAATTTAAGCAGAAAAGGAAGTACATTTTCTTCATACCAGTTCCAAATTTAACGGAAACATCTGTGTTTTTCCACAGAACTGAAAACTTCTCTGCCGATATTTGACATCCAAAATTTAAAGTTACACATTCCATTTCATGCAGGTACGTTCTTGGTTTTTGCATGATGTCAATATCCATTTCCCAAGCCTTCAAATAAGAACTACCATAATACAGGCCTTTTTCAGCCAAATAAATAATTTTATCAGCATATATGCTATTCTTAAATTGTACTCGCGCAAATGCTCTTCGCCCTCCTTTGGACTGCTTTACTTCTAAGGCAACTACATTTCCTCGGCCTGTATGTAGCTCCAAAAATGTCTTGACAGCTTCTGCAGCAACAAGATAAGGGAAGCCAAACACCTGAATTGTCTTTCCCATATGGATGAATGGTAGCTGCAGTTCAGTCACGAAATAATAATTATCAATGCAATTTATAAACCACAAGAAGAATGGAGGAAGAGAGAGGGAGAGGGGGAAAGAAGAGAGAGAGAGAGAGAGACACCTACTTACCGAACCCCAAGAAACAAGAAAAACATGTAAGGACACAACAATGAAAATGATAATCTATCATGTACTTTGTGGTCCGTGGAAAGGAAATCTAGAAATCCTAGATGATGCAGTCTCCAGGAACTTTGGTTTCAATGGAACCCCGATAAAATACTGATTTACACTTCCTAATCAACACTTCCCTCTCAACTTTTCCAAATAAAAAAAATTAAAATCCAACAGCTCAATAGAAGCATGAGCAAGTAAAAAAAATTAAGAGGGATTTGAATTCTGAGCTAGATGAACATGAAGCAATGAAGCATTTCACATCCATAGCGGTTAGTAATTAATTTTGGATCCCTTTTCCAATTGACTGGGAGGACATAGATCTTCTTTCTATTATTATAAAAATCCAAAGTCCAAAAACAATCTGGAATAAGAGCGTAGACATTTTTATTAGCACATGACAATATAGTAAACTGATTATCCATGAAACGAGTTGACACAAATAAACTTTGGAAGTTTATCATTGATTCCTCGAAAACAATATAAAGATCCTCAGATGTCTACACAAGATGATAAAGGTTGAAGAAGTATTGAAAGTTAACCATGAAATCGAGGTTATTACAAATTAGTAGGAAGATAGCATTACATCTTCCGAGTACACAAGTTTTTGAATGACAAGGTTAGCTATTTAACACAGATACCATTTAACGATAAGTTATCTTCTCATCTTGTCCTGTTTTATATATTTCATATTTCCTGCATCCTACTATTTGATCTTGTAAAAGATAAACAATTCAATGGCTGTGATTTTCAGGGCATTTACCTATCTTATAGTAGCTCATTTCACATGAAAAACTATTGCAACAAAGAGTCATCCTTCCCTCAACACATTACATATTGAAATATGCACAAGGTGCACATATCAAAAAAACAAACACACACGGTCATATCAACGTTCAAGACTATTACACTTCTATTGTACTTCCAAAACATTGTCATGAATAGTTTTGATTGCCGAATCATCTAGTTTAAAGAATTAGCTGGAAGGTAATCTTTTACACTCCCGTGTTTGGTAACACTTAAAACCCAGGAGGTTACAAAAATCATTTCCCAACAAATCTGAATTTAATCCCTTTCCCTTCTCTAAACTAAGGAAATTCCATTGAAGGTGGGGGCTTCGAACGTACGTTCAAGCTAGAGCAGTCCTACTACTATGATTAATTTTATCAATGTGCTTACTTTAGTAACTTTAGGAGTTATTTAGGGGGTGTCATCAACTGAATTTATAATGAATTTTAAAAAGCCTTATAAATTCACGTGTCGCAATTGAGATTTTATTGAACTCTATTAAAAATCATAAAAATTTAGGTCTCCCTAATAACTCTTGAATTTATAAGGATTTTATTAATAAAGAGATTTGGATGGATTTCTGGTTTAAAGCTACATATAACAAACTCTTCTGAAATTTCACCATTTTTAACTAGAGTCTTATGGATTCTGTGAAAATCTATTCAAATTCACGAAATCCATTAAAATCCCAATTGATATTTTTGGCTTTTCCGGGTAGTTTGAAATATTTAACTTGTTATCAGTTCAAAATTCATCTAGCCAAATGAAAAGGAAAAATAAAATTAAAAACTTCAAATATTGGAATTCAAGAGAAAGCCCATCTTTTTAGTTTTTAAAACAATTGTTTCCCAGTACAGAAAAATGACACAGATGACAATAAATCTTGAACTTCTCTGTCCTTTCCCTCAACACAACACAACCCAGAACGTTAAACACAATAAAACGTACAGTAAAATCACTAAGAAAACCCAAGAAACAGTTTATAATTTTTTTCTTGAAACTCATCAACCTGCATTAACGTGTCAATACAACTGATCAAAAAATGGGATTTGACTGTAACTTGGGTGTGAAAGTGAAAGAATCTTACCAAGAAAATGAACAGACTTGTTAGAACTGAGAACTAATTCACCATCACCATCATGATCACGGGACTATACGACGCTTCTTTGTTATATTCTATTTCTAGCTGAAGATGTGTGTATGTATATATAAGAAAGATGTATCTCTTTTGTGGTGTGGGGGACGGAGTGCGGGAGTCAATACAACCCCCCCTTCTAAAACAGAAGATTACTTTTTCTTTGGTTTAAACTTTAATTATAGTTGCTTTCAATTTGCTTTTAAATTATTTTACAAATACGAAAAAAAAATTCCGTTTTGTCATTTTAAAAATATATTATTTGTGGTGAAAAGAAAGAAAGAGAGAAGAGAATAAAATTCAATAAATTTGTGTGTATTATAATAAGAATCAAAATCATATATTTATAGTAAGATTAGGAATATGTAATAATTTCTAGAGTTGTCGAGGTAACATTGTCATTCATTAATAAAAATTTAGGTCTCCCTAATAAGTCTTGAATTAATAAAGAGATTTGGATGGATTTCTGGTTTAAAGCTACACACAACAAAGTCTTCTAAAATTTCACCATTTTTAACTAGATTCTTATGGATTCCGTGAAAATCTATTCAAATTCACGAAATCCATTAAAATCCCGGTTGATATTTTTGGCTTTTCCGAGTAGTTAAAATATTTAACTTGTTATCAGTTCGAAATTCATCTAGCCAAATGAAAGGAAGAATAAAATTAAAAACTTCAAATATTGGAATTCCAGAGAAAGCCCGTCTTTTTAGTTTTTAATTAAAACAATTGTTTTCCCAGTACAGAAAAATCACACAGATGACAAAATCTTGAACTTCTCTGTCCTTTCCCTCAACACAACACAACCCAACCCAGAACATTAAACACAATAAAACGTACAGTAA
>CAIGRS010196187.1:0-16686 GCA_903798395.1 Fraxinus floribunda | reverse complement strand
ATTTTTGAAAAAGTTGATAAGTATATTGTAATTTATTCTTTTTTTTTTTTTATTTATATAGGAGGGTATAATGGTCATTTTATGTTAAAAATTGGTGAAAATGACATTTTGCGCAAGAAAATGCGAAGATAAGGACGTTTTGCACCAAAAAATCAACGTAAGGACGTTTTCCACAATACCCGTCATAGGTAGGGACGTTTTGCGCCAATTACCCTTTTGTAATATTTAGTGAGGAACTTAAAAGAAACTAAAGTTTTTTTGTTCAAGATAACATTAAGTGAAAAGTTCAGTGGCCAAGATAACATTTAGTACAAAGTTTAGTGGCTATTGGTGAAATTAAGAAAATTTAGGACCTGACTCCCGTACATTCCATTTAGTGTAATATTCAGTCTCCAACTAACCTAATTAAATTCTAAAATTGACTCCATGTGCTAGAAATTGTACATATTGATGATAAATTGGCACACAAGTTGAAGGACAAATTTTTTTAAACAACTTTAAAAATGTGACCTAACCTAACGAAATGGTTTGAAGTAGACATTTTTTTAAAGTTGAATGCTGAGTCTAAAACAAGAAAAAGTTCAGTGATCAAAGTGACATTAAATGTAAAGTTCAGTGACTATTAACAAAGTTAACTCTAAGTTGGGCGGGCGGATTTGTTAACGCAGCAAAGACGGCAAAGCAATGATAGGAGATAGTGGGAATTGCACCACCTACCTAATATTTGAAAAATATTCATACAATAAATACATTTTAACATTTTTTTTATACCATAATTACTATAAAATTTAAGTAAAACTGAAATGTAAAAAATAACCCAACTTCTAATAGTCTTAAATATGGTAACTAAATTTACTCCACCAAACATGCCCTTTAAGTTTTCCCCCTTTGTCGGCAAGCAACTCAGGGTTTTTCATCTTCACCTTCCATTTCATTGCAAGTCGAATAAGGATTCTATAACAAACTATCGAAGGAAAAAGGAAATGAACTGATATAATCCCTGCATAAATTTAAAATATTTTAACTTGTATATGACGATTTGATTGATAATTCACATTGTCAAGATCACATAGTTGTGCAAACTAAATTAAATTAATGTAGTATTCAATTGATTTTGCATTGATGGCAGAACATTACATTACACAAACGAATGGAAAAATATAAAATTTACGTTTCAGCAACAGCCTAAGGTTCCAATTCTTGATGGACAAAGGTAGATGAAATGAACCAAGAGTTTCGCCACAGCTTGTTTCCTTAAGTTTGCCCACATTGATTTTTGAATTTTGTATTGATTCGGTAGGCGTAATGATTGCTTCATTCAAAAAAAATCAGTTAATGAGATTTAATAAGATATTTCTCATGTAAGACGGTATTTTTTAGTTCAGGTCCTACTGTGAAAGAAACAGGCCACCCAGCCACAACAGGCGGGTTTTCTTCCTCTGTCGTCGCCATGTCCCTAAAAAGATGGATTGCATTGTGAGAATAGGTAGGCCTTGTTAGCGGCACAACATCAGGAATGGATTCAATCGACAGATTCCCCTATTGATAATACGAAGAAGGAAAATGTGACGCTAAGGACATTTTTGGTACGCTTCGAACAAGACTAAACTGTACAAATGACAATATTTTAGCTTCTTAACAAAAACGTATATAGATCTTCTAAATTACTGGCTTGCATCTAAATTATTATAGACGAACAATATGCAAAAATGAACTATGTAATGAAAACTCTCATAAAATTAATATAGTTAAAATTTAAATGAGTTTAAAGTTACAAAACCTCAGATACCTAACACACTAAACATGTTTAATTAACACGTTATTACCATTATCCAGATAATTAAAATTGAGCTCTACCGGTTCCAAGACAGACTTTGGAACAAAGCAAAATTTGTAGCCACTATATAATCTCAAGTATACCAACAGGAGGAGATTCACATGATGCAAGGAAGCATATGGATATGGAGGTAGTAGCATGAAAACATTTACCGAACTTCTCCATCCTCGCCAAGTTCCGTCTCTTTATGCTCCTCGGGATCACTATTCCTATAAGAATGCTTCCGATCCCTCCTGTGTCTTTTGTGTTGGCTCTCAGAATCTGTGTCTGAAGTCTGCGTAAAAGAAAACACTCATCTCTTCAGAACGAAAATACACATACGTGTAAAAAGAAATTTTTCTTTTTCCTACCACCGCACAAAGGTGGAGTATTTATTCATACTTCAAGAAAAAACACAAACAGAGGGTGACATACAATGTAGAAGTATGATTCAAAGAAATTAACCAAATCAAAAGACTGGAATTAAAAGATTAAAAGGGATCAGTTCCACAACTTGTGTATATACAAAGTCAACAGCAGGATACCTGCTTTGATTTTTTGTGCTCGATGCTACGTCTGTGAGAGTTAAACCGGTCTTTCTCATTATCATCAAAAGAATCCCTATGCCGCTTCCCATGTTTCTTATCCTTGTCTCTTCCTGACCTTCTATGCTCTTCCAAACTGTAAGACTCACTTTCATCACTTTCTGTTCCATCTTTCTTAACTCTCTCTCTCACCTTTCTGTTATCGACTCCTTTCTCTCTATTCCTCTTCTCCCTTTCCTTCCGCTTCTCCTTGTCCTTTCTCTCCTTTTCCTTTTTGGCCTGCAAACATACATTTTTGTCCATGAATTGAATGACCAGTTCAATATTAAAAACCTAATATTGACATTATTTTTCCATTTCGAAACTCTAAGATTGCACTTGGTGCACTGGATTAGACTGTACAAGGAAATAAAGCATAACATTATTTAGAGGAGATAGTACTAGGTGGATACTATCAAGGGGTGGATTAAGTTGGATAGTATTCCTAAGTTTTCATTTAGAATAGCCAGCCTAAACGCATCTCTTCCCCATATTATTTTATTCGGTTAAGAGCTCGTTCGGTAGAGATTAAAATCCAATTAAAATTAAAAATATAGCCGTTATTGAATTCCACTCGTCTAATAAAAGTCAACAATGACGGCTAATTTTTCAACTTTAATCTCTACCGAACGGGCTCCAAATAACATTCTTTTCAACGAAAAACTAAAGAATACTATCCACCATAATATGTGGTACCATCTACTCATCCATTGTGCCAAACACAACCAAAATGTATAACTGAAGATGAATCAATCACAAATTCTACCAAGACCAAATTGATGCAACAGAAAATTCGAAATTTCCTACTAGTGATTCCATAAGGGGTTTTTAATACCTTTTCCTCCTTCCGCTTCCTTTCCTTCTCTTTCGACTTCTCTTTTAGTTCTGTTATCACTTCATCAAAGATTTCCTGGAAAAAACCTTCATCCCCTGTGAACCTATCAACAGCATACAGATCAGACTGGTTGGTTGAAGTTTTAGGGAGGAAAAGGGGGAGCTCAAAACCATAAAAGCAAATAAAGCAAATGCACATTAATTTTTAACTTACAATGCAACCTACATCTGTGAAATTGTAAGCAAATGTACAACGATTGTACGCATAAATGTCACATCCTTAATAATCACATTACAGGGAAGGCAAAGGAAAGACTGGAAGTCTGAAACTATTACAGAGCTTTGTAATAATGACATATATTTGTGCTCCAGATAACTATTGTAGAGATCTTCAAAATAATGGTCGAAATGCCTTTACCTATCTTCAATAAGTGATTTGCAATCCTCCCATCTTGAAGATGCAGTAATTTCCTGCTTAATCACAAAAAACATTTATATTAAAGATAAATAATTAATAAATCCGTGAAATGCAAGAATTTGTATTGATGATCACAAACAGCTTCATATACCTTTGAAGAATATAAAAAATCATATAAATCATCTGCAAGACGTTTACGTTTCTTAGCTTCTTTTTCCTCTTTCTCCTTGGCTCTTTCTAGTAATTCATCAAATATAAGCTGTCACGTGGCAATGTACACATTAGCTTTACAAAGACACAAACAATTAAAGTCAAAAGACTCAAAACAAATGTATAAGAAGGAAAATACGCAAGGCAAGCAGGAAGTCAACCAGGTTCAGATTATATGAGTAATTCAAGAATTAGTTAATATATAATTTAATTTAAGATCGGTGTCAAATTAAATCATTCAACTACAACGTCAAATTACTACAACGTCAAATTGCCTAAAATGACACAGAAGAGTAGCCCATATGCCATGAGGTAGAAAATCACTAAGGACGGCTAACTGAGCACAATAGGATATGCCTAGCAGGAAGAACCAGCGACCCATCGCGGAGCACTTTCTCACTGATTTAGTGAGATAAGTGTTAAATTATCTTCCAGAGTCTAGTAAAAAAGTGTCCCTACTGGCATTACTCAACAATAAAGATTGATGGGATTTTAGCATTTATACTCCAGTTTAGAGGTTCTTCCCACTGTCTTATCTTCTACATAGCTCAGTATAAACAGAAAACTGAATTCAATAAAAGACAATCTAGAAGCTACGAATTAGTTTGTACTAAGAATTCTCATCTTCGCAATGGCGAGAGAGAATTAAAACAGAAAATCAGGAAGTACAATACTGGAGGCAGGCTACGCTAAACCTCCAATTAAAAGGGACAACCTACCTCCACATGTAATGGAGGTATCCCCTTCCTTACAAGTCCAATCCTCACATGTGATGAAACTAAACACAAAAATATCGTAAAAATGGAGTTCGTTAGGAGGATAAATTCTGGACATATATGCAGAATAATCCAAAGAAGCCAAGTGCCTCATCTTCATCATATTAAATATGACAAATTGTCAATGAAACAAAGCATATAATGCAAATGAGTTTGAACAAACTAGAAGTTAAACTACACACCTAACAGCAGATATTTCCTCAACCTATATGTGCCATAAGTGATTTGAATCTTCATTATTCACCCAAAGGGTTATAGAATAAGAAGAAACCTATGACTCTCCTACTTCCACCACTTGTTGGCAGGAACTGTTTGCACTAGGGCGAAGGTTGAAGCATACTTCTCAGGGATTTTGCATAGACGATTTAAATTTTTTTTTTTTTTAAACGAGCATTCTGTTTGTAAATGTCCTCTAATGACAGAATTTCTCCTAATGCATGACTTGCATACCTTTAAATTGATATCTGATATTCCTGGCGTGCTAATGTCCTCCAGAATTGCAGCCTTGAAGTCGTCAAGAGTCAAGGTGGATGACAAGGAAATCTGAAAGAATGAAACAGTGGGCATATTGATTGAAGAAAAAGGCACCACATAAGGATAGAAAGGAGGACAATAAGTACCTTTTTCATCTTTATTTCATCTTTTATCTGCAACTTATCATCATCATACTGCAATTGATGTGGAAACAAAAGTTAAGTATGCATTGCATGTATCAACAACTAAACGATCCTTTGGCTAAATATATTGCACGACCTCCTTCCAAAGGAGGGTTACCTCAGCAATCAAAGCATCATAACTTAAAGATGTACATGGGGTAACTGATATTCAAAAGATGTATTGCGTGAGTTGTCATGACATCTATACATATAAAACTAGTACTGAAAGACATTCTTTCAAACCACATATAATGAGAACCAGTATCAGTGTGCACATACATATAGAATTAATTCACTTGGTCGAATATGCTTCGTTAGGTCTACGATAGACAGGGTGAGGATATAGTTCATCCGTCCATCCAGATATTGAACAAATAGATTCTATAAACCAGATCCATGCAGAACATTATAAAGCAGATCAGGTATCCAGAAATTTGATCGAGGATTAAATGATTCTATTGACCATACAATTACAGAATATATAAAGCAGGTCAAATATGAATCTTTTTATTACAAATTGTTTGCTAAGAAATCAAGTAATTATCCTTTATCTTATATTTTTCTGCTGTATCATTAAGTTCTTATACTTTAACTTTTAGTCATAGAAGAGCTTACGAGACTCAGTGAGATTCCTCGGAGCATGTTATTCATAATGACGTACTTTTAATTGATAAGATAAGGAGGGATATAACTTGTAAGTTAGAACTTTGAGCAAATACTTAGAAAACTGAAGAGTTTTAAGTTGAACTAAGATTATAGACATAGGCTTCTTCGTATGAATAAGAACAATAGTGGAGTCGAGAATCATATCGTCCTAAGAGTAAGTGTTTTAAGTATCTAGGTTCAATTATTAACATGAAAGGAAGACTTGAAGAGGATGCAATGTATCCCTCCTAATGCATGACTTGGACAGTTAATTGGACGAAGTGGGAAAGTACTAGAAGGATACTATGTGATATGAGGTTACTTCTAAGGTTAAAAGGCAGGTTCCGTATAATGGTTATTCAATCTGCTGTGTGCTATGATACTAAATATTGGGCAATTAAAAGGAAAAATGTCAATAGATGGACAGCGGACATCAGGATGTTAATATGGACATGTGGCCATGCTAGAATAGATTAGATTAAAAAAATTAAAAAGTATGTCACAATGTTGGGGCATATTTTGCGTAGACATAACAAAGCTCCTGTCCAAAGGAATTATGCGACATGATGCTAGTAAAATATTTTAGATAAGGGAGGAGAGAACTATACTAAAATTGTGCTTGATGTAGTTGTGAATAATTAGATCATTCAATGTTCTAGTAGATATAATGATTGATACAACGAATTAGTAAATGAAAATCACATATTTGATCCTTAAGTTATTGGAATAAGGCTTAGTTGTTATATTATTTAGAAAACAAAAGTAGCAATCCAAAATATGACAGTTCAACGGTCCCAACTATTAGCATCTATGAGCATAGAAGAAAGACGGCCTCATTTCCCTCCATTCTGCGTAAGTGACCACCGAATCCAATGCCTACGAAAAACTAGACAGCAGGTCATCCCTAATTTCAAGCTTAAAGAGGGTCCATCCCTACCTCCAAGTAAGACATACTCTATTGCAATGAATAAAATTGTCTAAGATCCCATCAATTATTTCACATCGAGTTAATCAAATGAAAAAGCTTCCATCAATTGGCAGAACTTGGTATTTTGAAGATGAGTAATTCGAAAAACTCCAACATGATTGTAACACGTAAAAGTTTGCTTTAATTCTAACTAGAAAGCATCCTTCAGCATTGAACTCCCATCTGTCTGTGCACAGCTTAGCTTACATTCATATTATCTCATAATATTTTTCCCATTTAAAGTATCTCTTTCCTTCTTTCACTTATTTTCATTGTCCTAACTCTCAATTAACTGATTCAACTCAAACTATTTAAACACATTGTCAGCAAACGCTTTGTCAACCAATAGTCCTAATAAAGTTAACAATTTACGTGGTTGCAAGAAAAATAAATTTTCTTATTAGCTCCTTTGTTTCAGTTCCGTCGCGCTTACTAAAGGACCCCACATAATTTTGGGGTCTTTTCAAGTAAAAAGTTTCAAGAACATGAATGATGCATTATTTATGCATGCTGTTAAATGTGGCAAGCCAGTGCCAAATGCATAGCTATCATATATGCCAATATGCGATGAGATATCCAAATGCTAAAAGTGATTCTCCTTGTCTCTATTTTTTCTCAACATATCTTTATTTGGTGCTTTCTATGTAATTAGCTTATGTTAGAAGTAATGGCATCCATGTCTGAATTGAGTGAGACATATATTCGTCATTTACTATGACCTTTTGCAAGTTTCAGTATCATTGCAAAGCGAGCTTCACATGCATAGGTGGCTAAATTCTCTTATATCTTAGCATATGACAGAATATAATTATACAATGACTTTCATACTCAACTTCTCCTCAAAGCATCACAATTTGCTGCTATCAAAATAAATAGAGAATAAGTTGGAATATATATGTTAGAACAGGAATTATGAAAATATTTCCATCTAACTTGTCTCCTAATTTAGTTAGGAATTAATATTTTTCCTTTTAGTAATAGGATTTTATCTTCTTTCATTTTTCTTTTCCTTCGATTGATATATATATATATATATAGGATTGAATGAGTACGTAATAAATCATTCAATCTAATTTCTAAGTTGGTATCAAAGTTTTGGTTGTCCCAACATCTCTAAACCTTAGTTGAATCCTCCAACGAAACTTTATGTCTAACAACCCCTTGTAACGATCCGGGTCTCTATACCTAAGTCGTTAATTTACGTACTGTCCGCTTTGGGTGGGCCTACGCCCATTTACTCCTCTCACGGATTTCTATCGCATCCTCCAAAATTCGAACTCAAGACATCTACCCAATGAGAGACTTAAATTGAATCATAGTGTCAATTAAACATTGTGTTTTTTTGCAACAACCCGGGTCCCTATACCCAACCCGTTAGCTTACGTATTGTCCACTTTAGGTGGGCCTATACCCAATTACCCCCTGATAGCTTTTAATCGCGTTCATCAAGATTCAAACCTAAGATCTCTGCCTAATGAGAGGCATAATTTGAATCTTGGTACCAATTGGGCAAGCCTCTCATTAGACGGAGGTCTTGTGTTTGAATCTTGGGAGACGTGATTGAAAGTCATGAGGGAGTAAGTGGACATAGACTACCCAAAGCGGACAGTACGTAAATTAACGACTTGGGAATAGAGACCTAGGTCGTTACACCCCAATCCTCTATTTTGTTTTGGTAACCTCTACCATTTATTCGCTTAGCTAATCTCTACCCTCTATCTTGCTCTGACGAACCTCTACGCTCTATTTAGTTGCAGCGAACCTCCATGCTTTATCTCGCTCTAGCAACCCTCAACCCCCCAAAATTAGGATGTTTAAATTGCAAACCCTAATTCAAGAACCAACAAAAAAAAAAAGAATATTAACCTAGCTTTAGCCCAAACTTTTGACGTCCATGTGCTGATTCTGACTCTATGTTCGGGTACAAAACTTAGGCACACTCTTTCCTTGTTGTCAACGACTCTAGTTCTTGCTGCCAGGCTTGTTTCAACCAATTCCTTGCTGCCGTGAGGATTTCATATTTCTTGTACCTAGTTCTTCTTCGTAGTTGCTGTAAAGTTCTTAAGAGATTTCTTGGGCTTGTGCTAATCATCCGTAGAGAAAAAGAACACAAAAGAACTTCGGGATTTCATATTTACTACCATCCTTGTCGCTACGATGTGTTCTTCAGTGCGCAAAGCTTATTTTGTAGGTTTGCTTTTGTTTACCCAATCAATAATATTTTTATTTGGTCTTGCTATTGGGCTAATTGGGGTTCCTATTTGAATTAGGCTCCCTAAAGTTTCTATATGGCACAAATTAGTCCCTAAACTTTTAGATTTGTGCAAGTTGGTCCTTAAGGTCTCACAATCTTAAATATTAGTACCTGAACCTTTATGAAACATTCTTTTAACTTTCAGATAGGTACCAAAGACTATTTCGAGGCCTTTTGACACCAAGATTGTTTCTTCTTCTCTGACTATTCACGACACTACCTCACCTATTCATATTAAAATGAATGGGGTTAATTACCCATGTGTGATCTAAAATTTTGGATATGCATATTGTGGTTCAGAAGAAAAAGGCTATATTACAAGAAGGATGACTACTCCCAAGAAAAAATTCAAGATATGATAAATGGGAGGCTGAAGATGCTTTATTCAAGTCTTGGCTCATAAATTCCACGACTAACAGGATATTTCAATAGGGCACGACTAAACAAGTTTGGGATACAGTAAAGATGAGCTATCTTGATGTTTCTGATTCTTTATAGTATAGGAATTGATGAAGTGGTTCCAACTGCTTTAAAGAGGTCCGCCTTTTGCTGAATATGGTATGAACTTAATTCCATATTCATGGAACTCGATTATCGAAGTTCTAATAACATGACTTGCGTAGCCGATATTGAAAATAAAGAAAGTTCTGATGCTCGGATTTTTGGAGTCCACGTGTCGGACACGACATGACATGGGTATGAGTATAAGATATGTGTCGGAACTTCCAAATTTCAACCGGACATTTCGTCGTTTTTGCTTCTTCCTTATTTTTCTTCTTTTTTTTTTTTTTCTTTTCCCTTTCTTTCCCTTTTCTTCTTTCCCACTTTTGCTCTCTATAAATCTAGCGTCGTCGCCTAGAGGGTGAAGAAAGGCGGCGACGCTAGGTTTTACATTCTTTTTCTTTCTTTTTTCTTTCCATTTTCTTCCTTTTTTTTTTCCTTCTTTCTCTCTTTGTATCCGTGGTTTAGGGTTTTGTTTGTATAAAATGAAAATGAATTTCATATAATGCTACTTAGTGCTCCACTAAGTCAAATTACAATCAAATTCCCCATTTTTTATTTTATACAATATTTAGTAATTCTCATAATTGAAAACTAAACCCTAAATTCTATTTTATTTGTCTTAACCCTTTATTAAATACCCATTTACTTCATTGTGAATAATTAATTTTGGTCTATTCAAAATGACATCTGAATTAGTAAAAAAATTGAAATTTGAAACACGTACCCACGTACTCATGTTTGAAATTTAGACTCTTTTTAACCATGTTCCCGTATCCTACGTTTTCGAAAATAAAATATCCGACACTTAAATACGTACCCGTACCCAAGTCCGAGCATCATAGAAAGAATGTGTATTGCTACAAATCAGGTATTAATGTATCTCGCAGCCCTCGACCACAACTTGGATCAAGTTAGTAGTCATGTTTTGGCTACCTCTCCTCTCCCAAGTCTAGAAGAGACCTATTTACAAAGGCAAGTTACTATAGGAACGTAGACCGTCTCTGAGGCTTCAACATTGGCTATCCTGAAGAATAACACACAACCAACTACTTTAGCCCCTTCTATAGGTCTGCACCCGCTACCACAGTGCTACACACACAATTGATATTGGTTGGAAATTACATAATTATCTGAAGTGGTTAAAAGATAAGCAAGTTGAAAAGAAGAAATTTGCTCAGACTGCTACCACTGATGCCCCTGTCTTTTGCTTCTGCATCTCAAGTAACCCCATCATAAACGACAATCTAACCAAGATGATGATTGAAAGGTAGAGAGGGGGAGGTTTTTACTACTTGGAGTTGTAATTAAAGTCGGTAGGAAATTCTATACTTCACCATCCAAGTTGGGCATGTTTGATATCGCCGCACCAACTTGAATCCATATTTGGCATATTTCAAACATATTGTAATTTGAAATAAGAAAAACTATACGAAAGTCTCGACCATATGTAGCCCTCAATGCAATCAATACGTTCTAATAGCACATAATTTTCCAACATATAAAATGCCACCAGTAAAAGTGTGTTCATAGCAAGCTACGTAGAGTTTGGGCTTCTGAGAAACTGATAGGTGAAAATCAAATTTCAGCACCATGGTAAGGAGATCATAAACCAGGAATCAAGTTAACATGTTCTCAGCCTTTATACGCTGTAGGTCAGATGAATAAACTTATGTAACTTTCAAGAAACCTATCCATATAGCCAACAGTTAGATGAAAGAGAACTTTGTGTACCTGCTTTCCAAGGTCCTCTATGACATCTTCAAATAGATCTTTTGCTGTAGAGCCTGCAGTATTTGAAGAGACCTCCAGATATGCAGGTGAATCTTTAACCTGAAACCATGATGAAGTTCAGATACAATGTACGGCAACTTCTTTGTCCAAACAGTTCCCATGAGCAAAACAAAAATAACCTTCATGCAATAGTCACGCCAATGAGTTTTGGCGGTGAGTATGCCATCAGCAACATGCTCGTGCATCAGCTTCCGGAATTCATCACGATTTTTACGTTCAGCCTTCCTCATTTCCTCCTAAGTTAGTTGTTGTATTAGCGTGAGTGCACAAGAGAGAGGTGAGTATGAAATTTTAACAGAACCACAGAAAAATCTCACTAAGAAATTTTATCACAAAAATCAAGTACAAAGAAATTCTATTAGAACCACTGAAAAATCTCACTCAGTTACCATTCGTAATTTTCTTTGTTCCTCTTCTTCTTTCTCTAAATCACGTATGTACTCCTGATACATGCCAGTACAGTAATTACAAAACTGACCGCAGTATTAGTGCAACGACACTTAACTATAGTTAATAGCATTGAAAGAACAACTAGTACTTGAAAGATTTCCAAGCGTTCAATTTTTTCAAGGCGGGAGCATCTTTCATCAGCTTCTAAGCGATCTTGAACTTTTCGCCACTGGCTACTTGCCTGAACAGAAAGGTAATCAATAAGCAAAACTTGGATCTTCATATGAAAATTTAGAGGACTCAAAAAGAAATTTTGAATCCCTCAATAAAAGATACCTTGATAAAGTCACACGATTTCAAAAATTCTATGTATTCAACTCTATGGTGTTTGTGCTCCTCCAATACCTTAGCCCGCTCCTAACCAAAATTGCAATATGAGAAAACAAAGTCACAGGTTTTTCAAAGCATAAAAAAATTTGTGATGCAATCAAAAAGTGACCAAAACAGATTTACAAGATACATTTAGAGTGGTCACTTTTTCAAATGAATACCCACAATCAAGAAGTAAATCTTGTTTTTGGCAGTCAGCTGTCTGTACCTCCCATGGATCAAATCTAGATAAATTGCATGGGCATAATTGAAAGGAAAAGAAGGAAAAAATATTAATCTCTCTCTCCAACCCCTGGAAGTCCCCCCAACCTGTGGCCTCGCACCTCCCCTCCACCAAACCCCCAGCAGCAGGCATCTTACCCCCACCCCAGTTGATAAATATGATTTTTGGGGAGATCATTTATTACAAAATGGAGGTGTTTTCTTGATATTGGTCAGTTTGTGCTGATTTATTGGCGACAGAGTGGGAAGTCTGAAAATGAGAATTAGAGACTAGTTCTGTGCTGCTTTATTGTGAAATTTCATTTGAGGCAAGATTCGCTCAAGGATTTGATTGGGGATTTGGTATTTCATTTCTTCAGTTACTTGAGCCTCTGATGCTGGACTTGTGGGAGGGAGATTCCAAGTTGTTGCAGTACATTGTGGTGCAAGGCTGTGGTGGTGGCATGACTATGGTGGTTGTGGTGGGGCTGCAGGGGGACTGGTTGGTGGGAAAGGCATGGCAATTATCTGATTAAATCCTGTCTAGAGTCTCAAGCAAAGATAGGTCAAAATTAGAATTTAACAAGCGCAGGCAGTATTAGTAATTCAATTCCCCAACCCCACCAGGAAATAAATTTCCCTCTTCAAGCATAAAGGATGGGAAAAAAATAGCAACCAAGTTCAATTTGAATAAAAATGCCATACCCGGTATTTGAGAAATGAAATATTACATGTACATTTATTATCCACGTTTTAAAAATCATATCAATAAGAAGGGGAAAAAACACGTGTATAATTTTGAAAAAAAAACATTTCTTTCATAAGAAATTGAGTAGCATCTCCAAGATCTTTCGAAAATTTTAAGAAATTATGGTTCAAAAGCCAATATTTTATGGGATTGCTGCAACAAATGAAAGAAGCAGACCAGTTCAACACAATGAAATTGAACACTGAAATTCAATATAGCATGTCCAGGCCTGCTTTTCCCCTCAATACCCACTACCTTTTTCCCAAGTTCCTCCATAAAGTCTTTAAGGAGATCCTCACGATCCTTAGCTCGTTCAACAGCTTTGAAACGTTCATCATTTTCAAAAATAGATATTGCTTTGCTGCGAGAATTATGAACACTTTAATAAGAATGACAACATCTTAAATGCAGACCTCACTAAACATCAAATATTCCAACAGAACATTATTATCTGATATTCAACAGCAACAATAAGAAAAGGGAGAAGGACCTCCATCTTATTGATGCTGTCAGATCTTTAGACTCCTGTGAACAAAAGGGAAGCAAATAAATTATTTAAGTTAGAAACTCCCCGAGTGTGAAATCACAAAAGGAAAATAATAATAATAGTATGCAGCAGCAATTTAACTTACTTCTAACATTTTTTTGAAGTCTTCCCGTGCTTTTTTCTGCCTAGCACGCCTCTCTTCAGCTTCCAGTTTTTTCTTCTGTCCCATAAACTGAACATAGATCACAAATATTCTTAATCAAGCGCCAGATGATGGAAGTGAGAAGCAATATATATACCAGTCGAACAATCAATGACAAACAAATTACAAGCAGAAATTAACTTCACTGAAGATTTACCTCATTGAAAGCTTGTTTTCGCTCTCCAAGGGTTCTTAGAGCACCATATCTTCGATCATTTATTATTGCTCTCATGGCCTGATTGAATTCATTAATCATGTTAAAGGGTTTTACTTAAATCAATAAATATGTGCATCGGGAGCAGCAAACCTGATCCCAAGTCCAGTCAGGCCCAATATTTGCTGTTTCCAGAAGAACTTTAAATGCATTCTTCGCCTCCTGAAGAAAAAACCCAGAAAGGAAGGAAATTTTGTGAGTACATAACCAAGCTGTTGATACCATCTCCAACTAGATTACCCAATCAAATACAAAGAACCAATGATACAAAAATAAAGAACTAATCTAC
Source organism: Fraxinus floribunda (assembly GCA_903798395.1). Lineage (NCBI taxonomy): Eukaryota > Viridiplantae > Streptophyta > Magnoliopsida > Lamiales > Oleaceae > Fraxinus > Fraxinus floribunda. The sequence continues at coordinate 2,310 of CAIGRS010196187.1, read as the reverse complement.
ATTACCAGTTTACTTTCATAGACTATAGGTCCCTGCTCTTCATTTTTCTCTTCTGGTACATTAATGCTTCCACTTCCAGAAATTCCTTCACTTTCCATTGCTTCCTGTAAATGCTTCGACCAGATTATTTTGCAGCAGAATATACATGGCACTGGATGCATCTGCCCACTGTTATATATAAACATAACAAGAAAAAAAGCCAGGATGCACCTCTATATTCCCTGGAGAAGTTGCTTCTGCAGTAGAAGTTGGGGCATCCTGAGATGGCGTATTATCAGAGGTTCTCCTGTAAGGATCATTGAAAGTAAACTAAGATTACTGCTAATTACAATAATATAACAACATACAAAAAAAAAAAATCAATACATTGGTGTGTTGGCCTGAGTAGTCCCAGCTGTGTCAGAGACAGCAGTTACTGTTGTAGCTTCAGAAGTCATTTGCAGTCCAGTTGCATCTGCTTTCTCAGAAGAAACTTCCAGAGGTATGCTTGATGACCCAGAAATTACTGTGCATTGTGGATTAGCTGCAGGTACAACTGGAATTGGACTTGATTCAACATTATCAGCTGGGAAAGGTGAATTATTTGCATTGTGGTTTGATGCTTTGACCCCAGAAACAGTGACATCAGCTGAAGAATTAGAATTTACATCCTTTACTGTTGGTGTTCCTTCATATGAATCCACCTTTGCTCTTTTTCGAGCCAACTGTCATACAAGTATACAAATCAAGATCAGATAAACCTCCAAAAGGGATGGTAAAGTCTTTTTTTCTGTACTATAATATGACTAGTATAAGGCTTGTCAGCCTTAAGCCACCTGCAGTTCATCTGGAATCGCCCATTTTGAATTTTTGGTAACATTATTATAGTAAAACCTGTAATATTCATAAAAACAAAGAGGATGAGTGATTGTTCATGACTTCAAAAACTGCACTATAAACAATTTAATACATTAAAAAACACTAAGTAACGCACTTTCTTCCCTCGGGAGTTGCGAATTCTCTCCAGTCAGTAGATGCATCTGCCCTCTGTCATAATACAAATACAATCTAATTAAGTGGCAAGTGAAAAAAGAAGTCCAAAATGAAAATCTAGAGGAAGAGATTAGTCATTCCCTAGGCCTCAAATGACAAGGGAAGGAACTGTATTCCACGACTAGAGAGGAAATGAGAAGAGGGAAGGGGAGGGGTGGGGTGGAGGACAATAAATTATAAGAGCTTCACAAAGACAAGGTTCATATTTTTTATGTGTATTCTTTATTAAATAATGAGGCATACTTGCATCTGACATCCACACCCAAATCCATGTATAATAGAACAATGCAACTGATAAAATCTGTCCTCTACATACTATACTTTTAACATGGTCTGCGCATCAAAGAATATCACATAGTAACCATACTTCTGTTGCATTCAATTGAAAGATCAACTCAAACATGTAAAACTATGCAATGGCAGCAAGTGTTCCTTATCTTACAACAATATGAAACAACAGCATATAAGGATTTCTTCCAGTTCAAAGTTCCAAACAAAATGGGATTGGCTTACAAGGTATGGCATGTTCACTATCAAATAAATCAATAGGTGATGAGTGTGTCTCACTCATCATATTAACGGTACTTAATCTTGATATTTCGTTTGATTCTTAGAGTTTTAGAACGTTTTGATTTGTGTTTTCATATTGTTTTATAGGTTAGGTGAACTAGTGTTAATGGTATAAAACTTGGAGAAAAAGAGTTATGTTGGTATGGATCAAGGAGAAGTTGATGTTGATTAGGCGAAACTCGATAATTGGAGGATAAATTGAAAGAAAGAAGCGAATAACGACAAAAATGGTTAAATTCAAAGTTTGAGGACTCAATTGCAACTTTTTAATAGTTGATTCGGACCACCAAACGATAATTGAAGATTTCTAGGAGTCAATCAAATGCAATTAGAAGTCAAAAAAGAGTGAAGTGTGATCAAAATATTTTTAAAAATATATTCCAGATTTTTAACCGGAGATTGAGACCAATTTTTGACATAATAAACGTTTGAATTGGAAAAGAACTATTTCTAATATAGTTATAGCCTATTTGAATTATCTTTCCAATGCATTTTTAATAGTCTCAATCGGATATCAGAAGAAAAAGTTATGATAAAAATACTGAAGGACATGCAATGTTGATTTTTTAGCTGGTTTTTGAATTCTCAACCATAATTGTCAGACCCGACCCAGACACTGACTCGGACAATGCAGCGGGTCAGTCGGTCAGTGGTTCGATCGGTGACCCGGTGGTTGGACCGACGGTCAATGTTTGTTAAATATATTAT